>JABSMT010022157.1:0-29146 GCA_018902335.1 Eumacrocentrus americanus | reverse complement strand
AAAATATTCTCTATCTATTTTTTATATTTTATAAATAAAAATCACATCCACCTAGTCATCAGTGGGGACTATGAAAATAAAAATTCATACATTGTGTACATTATTTCTTTAAATTGACTGACTTATCAATATTGTGCACAGGATTCCTGCAAAAACCTGAAAAAATACAACATACAGAAAGCATAAAGACGAATCCTTAGGAGTTGCTTCCGCCAGCTAAATTGGTTACTATAGTAAAAAAAATGCATATTGAACTTTTACAATATAGAATAGATACGGTCTAAGAGTATTAAGAAACAATGCCAAATATCCAGCGTATTTAAATATAGCAACTTTGGCGAATTAAATAGCCAATGGTGCTATATATTGATATTATAAATGAAATCACGAGTTATTCAGCATTTTTCCTATTCGAATACTCTTAGCTACAGACCTGGGTGCGGAGGTGGCATTAGCGGCTTGTTTCGATCGCCATGAGGGTGACCCACACCTCCTGGTGAAGGACCGTGCATGAGCTGCTGCTGTCTCTCACCTTCTCTGCTTAAACAATTCAGTCAAATTAATCATTCAAATGCGATGCGCGACAGGCTAATTAAAATAGACGGTTGTTGCATAGATCCGTGGGTAATTCTGAAATGACAAATTTCATCTAGACAGAGAGACTTCGTTGATTAATAAAAAAGATCCTGCTTGTGTCTATCTATCTAACAGACAAGTTATTTATAGATGTGCTCTATCTTAATTCATATTTCTTCATCAGTTTGTTGTCATAAATTACACAGAGTCACTTACAAGTTAATTAGTTCATTGATTAAATAATGAATGTCCACGATTGCCTGCACGTCATTGTCTCTATATATAGCAATAGTAACTAACAAAAATTATAAATTAATCTGTTAAGTAATTACAAAGTTTCTTGGATGTAACATACAATTTTGTGTGTATATTTTTTAATTATTGATTATTATTTAACTTGGAAAATCTATACATACTTATTTTGCATTTCGTAAGTTAAAAATGATTTTTCTCAAGCTCGACCTTTCATTGGTGTATTTATAATAAGCACACTAACATTCTCGCTTTTTCGAAGCACATTAATGCATAACGAATTGACCCTTTGGCCTGCAATCAACATGCAAATTAATTTGATTGAGTTTATGACTGAATTAAATAAATATGTAAAATTATTAATTAATTAAAAGCAAAGGGTCAATTTCATTGTAACATATTTAATGTACACTTCTATTAGATTATATAGTTATTTACTATTTGTTTTAAATACAATTTTCCATTTCAATAATCGTGCATCAATATTGCTCTCTGTAATAAATCATAAACGTTATATGCAAGTCGTTTGAACTTTTATAGTTCAATATATCTCTCCAACCTTCCAACGAAAAAATACTCATATAAATTATCTGGAAATAAAACTCAATCTCGTAAAAGTGCCTGCCTCTGGATTATTCTGCACTATTGCTTTTCTTCTATACGTTCTCTAAGGATAAAGATTTCATTCTTATGGTTCATAATAAATATAAATATACTAATGGAATGTCTGCTGCGGCATCACCCTCTTACACATTATTCACTCAAATATCCAGACGTCAATAAAGCCCTTAGTCATATTTAAATGAATATTCTAAGGAGATAGGAAAATATATTACTTATTCTCACTCACCCATTGCCATGACGTTGTGCAGGGGGAGGACCACACTGGAATGGAGGTGGTTCCTAAAAACAGAAAAATTCATATAACTGTACCTAGGTAACTTTTTCATGAAAATAAATCAACGATAAGCATGAAGTAATATCAACACACCTGAGGCCCTTCAACGTCAGCGAATCTCCTTTTAACCCCGTGACCCTTGTGATGCTCTGGCGAGTCTGGTTTTCGTATCTCAAACTGCTGTGGAGGTGGTTGAATCGTGTAATGTACTTGAGCCTGCATTTGTCCATTTTGAAATTGTTGTGCGTGATAATGAATTTGTGGCTGCACCTGCACAGATTAAATATATATATATTTAAGATCTCTGAAGACTTCTGTGATCATTACGACAATTTATTTATAAATTATTAGCTATTTCTCTCAATCTGTAAAAGTTATCTCACCTGTCCCTGAGAAGGTGGCATTCCTGGAGGCTGTTGGCCATGATAGAGCCAAGGGGCATTTTGTGGTGGAGGTTGCTGATTCGGTGGTGGTATATTTGTAAGAATATTCATAGAATTTTGCATGTGATTGCCAGCAGGTGGTGGGACCATTTGAGGTGGCGGGACTGGTTGAGGTGGAGGTCCCTGATCAATTGAGTCTTCGTGTTGATGTGGACCCTCTCCTCCCATAGGAAGTGGAGGCTGTTGATGATGGTGATGATGCTGATGGTGATGATGAGGTTCTTGAGAATTTGGCACAATAAAAGTCTGAGTGGCTGGAGGTGGACCTTGAAGAGGATACTGGGGAGGTGGTTGACCCTCAAATTGAGGTGGCAACATATGTTGAGCATGTTCAGGATTTTGAGGCATTTGTGGTGGGACCATGGACTCTTCAGATTGCAGGACAAATTGTTGAGGTCCAGTGGCTTGCACCTGCTGGTACTGAATCTGATATGTCTGGGGAATGGGTGGAGGCGGCTGATTCGGCGGAAAATTCGGTGGAGGGAAATGAAGATGCAGCAATGGTGGTGGAGGCTGATGCGTCATGTTTAGAGGCGCTGAAGGTGGTGGTTGTTGGAGGTTGACAGCGTCAATTGCACCCTGAGATGGTGTCGCAGGTCTTTGGATATTTGGCTGCGTGTAAACATAAGAAACTGCTCCACTAACTGGCCCGCTGCTGCTCGTGATGAAGCTTGGATTTGGGGGTGGTGGCTGGCTCATCACGTACATCTGTGTAACTGGCTGCGACGAAGAATGCGAAACTGATGGCATTTGGATGTGCACTGGTTGACCAGAGTGTATTTGATACTGCACTTGGCTCACTGCTGGCGGTGGACCGATTAATTGTACTTGGCCAACTGGCGGCGGAGGTGATATAAGTGTTTGCATTTCCTGATGAATAATCAATTACCAAAATAAATTAAATATCTATATAAATTGCTCTAAAGCAATATTAAAATAGAGACAAAAAATTTATTACTTGAGTCTGTGCTGGAGATACTAATGGTCCTGAGTGTGCTGGAATATGGACACCAGGAGGAGGAACCCCAGCACCTGGTCCACCAGGCATTGTGGCTGTGAGTACAGTGGCTGGCAACGTGATAACACTACTCTGTGGATGTTGAATAATATCCTGATGTTGGATTGTAACGACATTTGATTGGCCCAAAGTACCAATATTCATCGTTTGAAAATGAGCTAATAGAGACGGGAATACATTTAGAATTACAAAAAATACAATTATGGAATTACAAAGTAAAGTTATAAATACCTTGCTGAATCTGTTGAATTGGAGGAGCTTCAAGAACTTGTTGAGGTTGAACCGGAGGTGGTTGTTGCTGTATAAACGCCTGCAATTCCGATTGCATAGTTTGAATTAAATTAATTGCCAATTGCTTTGCATTTTGCAATGCTTCTGGCTTTGGATGTCTGAAATTTAAAAACGTAGACATTAATTAATGAAAATAATGAGACTAATGAAATTTAATAAATAAAAAGACTTACTCTATGTACAAATGAAGTGGCTCAGGTGATTCAGTTCCTAGCACAGGATCAATAAATTGAGAGCCACGTCCTCTCAGAGTTACAGTGGCTCCTGTCTCTCCTCGTATATACAATAAATTTGCGCCACCAGCACCGATGATACGACCACGTAAATCGAAACCTTGTGGAGCATTCTCTATCCCAACACATATTTTTTCCTAGTAAAAAAAAAATATTACTAATAATTTTTAACCATTTTTCATTAATAGGAAGAGCTTACCACAGATGGTACTCCTGTGTGTAAGCTCATGAGAGGTGGTGGCGCATTGGTAAATCTACTAGGTCTATTCAGTGAACTTTGGTGCTCCATTTTAATGATCTCATTGATCTTTTGAATAGCCACTGTAAACAAATCAATGAAAGACATTTATTATCATTCTTGCAATTCGTTTCAATTTATATAATCAAAAAGAAGACAAGTCCATACAATTGATATTATGCTTCGTGTGGCCTTGAATGTAAAGATAAAGAGGACGTTCATTAGGACACCTTCCTTTGTCTTGCTCAGTCATAAATCGTCCACGCGTAGAAACAGTGGCACCTATCAACAGTAAATAAGTCATTTTTACTTCGAATAAACATAAAAATATCTTTTGGCAACCTTTAGCATACCTGAGAATGTATTAATTTCATCTTGTATGTAGCCTTTTGTGAGCAAAGTTCGTGCACTAGGCGGAGTCTCATTAATTTCGAATTCTGTCGTGAAGACATCGCCTCCTTTAAATCCTCCATTCAAAGATGCCAAAGTCTGTTGAAGAAAATTTTGTCTAGTCAGTGAAAAATGAGCTGTAACTATGTGATAACAGTACTTAGATGTGTCTATAAGAATTAAATGTTTTACCTTATTGTTCCCATTGGAACCCCTGAACTTTCCTTTAGCCATGAGCATTGATGTTATTGACTCAGATGTATGGGTCACTACTTTCATGTCCACATTGTCATTCTAATGCCATCTCTATAATTAAAATGTGTAACATGATATCGTTAATCCACCAACTCCTACCGTATTAGGTTAGCCAAAATAATTGTCAATTAGACCCTATACAAATGGTCAATTACAAACTTTAATTCATTCGCAGAGGATCATTGAATAAAATAGAGGCAATAATTAAGTTTGGGGGGACAATCAATCATCCAAGTAATTAGTGAAAGTCTCCCAGGCGTTATTAATTTCGAAATATGAAATTAATTAATACTGAAAGTAAACTTTTTGCCATAAAGCCAATTGCTCTGAGTAATATTTTCATTTATATTTACCCAATTGTTTGCAAGTATCTGTTGCTAATGATAAATATCGTGAAACCGGATAATTTGGAGTCGACAACGAAGAAATTTCATTTACATTCATTCTCTATCTGCATATATATATATACCATCAAATCATGAATCTTCAATGAGAATTCTTTAAATAATCATCATAGATTTATTTTTATTCTTACGCTTTATACGCTTATTTATACTTTGAGACAGCACTCTAATCGATTACGCACATAACAATGGCCGACTATTCAAAAAAATGTGTAGAGAGAGATGATAGTGGCCGAAAAAGCGAATAAAAAACATCGTGTGTGGCGCTAGTGGGAAATTACTTGGAATTCAATATTCCCGCCATCTGGTCATTTAAATTCAAAAATGTAAAAAATGTCTCAGGTAATATCGTTACTTATTTCAACATTTGTCCAGAGAAGTATCAAAGGCTTCCAAATGTTCATTCTATATTACTAATAAATATTAATTTAACCATCAGTTAGAAAATTGATTTGAAAATTATGCGATGATTTTATTATGTTAGAGATTGCAGTAAAAATTGAATGGAGAGAACCGGATGCCAGACTCCAACGAAGATAGCAACGTGTGCTGCCACCGGATATTATCGGATGTTGCGTGCTCTACATTACCTACTGGGCAGACACGTCCAATTTTGTCAAAAGTCGAGTTTTATCGAATTTATTGTTTTTTTTTATTGGATTGTTTATCAATTATTATACATTAAAATGCCAAAAAAGAAGACTGGTCAGAGGAGAAAAGCTGAAAAGCAGAAGCTACGCCAGAAAGAAATTCGAACGGGAAAGGATCAATTGGACTTGGCAAAAGTTCCTTGCAATGCGGTTATGGTGAGATTTTTACATCTTAAATAAAGAATTTTTAATTAATTCAATTCCTTTATCATGCAGGAATGTGACAAATGCAACAAGAAGCAAAAGAGCAGAGCATTTTGCTACTTCTGCTCAAGTGTACAGAGATTACCAATTTGTGCTCATTGTGGAAAGATGAAGTGCATGCTGAAGACTGGAGATTGTGTCATTAAACACGCTGGAGTATTTACTACAGGTCTAGGAATGGTGGTATGTATAATTAATAAGAGTCCTTCTGTATTTTAGAATTGCTTTAATAAGAATTACTGTTTCAGGGAGCAATATGTGATCATTGTGAAGCTTGGGTGTGTCATGGAAGACGATGCCTAACTGCCCATGCCTGCACTTGTCCCTTGATGGATGCTACGTGTCAAGAATGTGAGAGAGGCGTGTGGGATCATGGTGGAAGAATATTTCGATGCTCTTTCTGCGACTGTTTTCTCTGTGAAGACGACCAATTTGAACACCAGGCTTCGTGCCAGGTCCTAGAAGCTGAGAGTTACAAATGTAAATGATTTTTTTGTTTCCTTTCATTGCAGTATTGTCTCTATGAGGAATAAGAAATCATGACTCTTCTCTATTTGTTTCTTTCAGGTCAGTCTTGTAACAAATTAGGTCAATACTCTTGTTTGAGATGCAAAACGTGTTATTGCGAGGATCATGTGAGAAGGAAAGGTTTTAAATACGAAAAGAACAAGCCTATTCCCTGTCCAAAGTGCAGCTTTGAAACTTCACAAACTAAGGATCTCAGCATGTCAAGTAAGCTACAATATTCAATTTACTTATTTATCTTATATTATTCCTACATCAATTTATAATATTACTTTAATTTACAGCAAGGAGCCACAAGTTTGGTCGACAAAATCAAGCAGGTGCTTATGAATCTGATGACGAGGGAAATAGTTATGGCTATTATGGAAATGAAGGCGAGGGCTACGGAGCAGCAGCGAATTACGATGACGACGACGACGATGACGACGAAGAGGACGATGATGATGAAGATGATGAGGAAGAAACATCAAGTGGCTCGGAGGAAGATGAAGACGAGGAAGTCGATGTTGATGATGCTAAGAAAACTGATAAAAAGCTTTAGACAGAATTTTAATGTCTCATGCGAAAAAAATATTATTGAACAAATTATATATCTTGTCCAATGTTGATAATGAAAAATTATGAAATTTTTTTTCTTACAAAATACATTGTAGGTGATTTATCAATCTTTAACAATCATGGTGGTTGTAATTATTATTAATAATGTTTCTTTCGAAAAAATTCAAAAAATCGAAAAAGCCCGCGCAAAATGGTAAGATGGCGTCCCATTCAAATTCTAACCTCTCTTTTACCGTTTGTTGATGCAATATTAAATAAAAATGGAGGTAAAAAACAGACAACAGTGGTCGTATGTTGAGAGACAATCCTCTAAAAAACACAAGGTGGTTAGAGGGGAATTGGGACATTGGCTCTCAACATCTTTATTTGTTTATCCACCAACGTCAAGGTAAATTACATAATTGCTCGTGAACAATTAACCAAATCAACGACGCAAATCACTGTCAGTGTCAAATTGACGAATATAAACATGAGAAGACGAATAATTCATGTATTCATTAACTTCACACACGTTTGCTATTGTTTTTCCACTACTGTGATGTGTCAATTTTCAATAGATTAAAATTAAATTTATTTTTATTGTGGCCTAAATAACATTGTCCTTCTGCTCTTTTTGACGTCAACAGACATATATTTATTAGAGAAAAATTATGTGTATATTTAAAACAAAAATAATATTTATTTACTGATGGATTTGTTTCATGATTCGTCAATTAATCATGATAATTCGGTCATTTTCAAGAAACAAGGTTCGTTATTTCAATGCATTGGCGTTTGTGAAACGTTGCATCAACTCTGCTACGTCACTCTCTACAGCTCTTTTTTTTATCTACGCACAAATAAATTATCAGTATTGCTGGACAAGCAGCTTAATTTACAAAGTCTTATGCCAATGAGATCATCCAGTTCAATGTAATGAATATACAATTGTGTTAATTACTTTTACACCTGAACAAATGATTTATATTGACAACTTGCTCTAGAATAATTTATTTGTGTCTTTATGTTACAGATTTATTTGTAAAAGTACACAAAGAAAAACCAGCAGTGTCGATACCTTTTTATAATAAAGTAATTTCCACTTTAATTGGTAAAGAAATCCAACAATGAGTTGTATAAGGTGTTGTTTGTATAACACAAGGTCTTTAGTATCTACTAATCATGTTACAAATCATGGTAAGTGTGCTGATATTATTGAATTTCTTCAAGGACTATGGTATAATGATAATGTTCATATTATAAAAATCCCTTCTGGTATTTCAGTGCATAAAATTGTGAGGGTTGTTGCCACAAGGTCATTAGTTACTTCACCTGTACTAGCAAAAGTTCCAAGTGAACCCACACCACCCAGTAAAGATGTTGGAAACTCACCAACAGGTGCTATAGGTAGTAGTGGAAGTGGAGGAGGAAAGAAAAATACATTAACGTGCCCGAAATGTGGTGATCCTTGCACACATGTTGAAACATTCGTATGTAAGTAAAAGACAAAATCTTTTATACTACTTTTAATGAGCCATTAAAATTACCTGAAAAAATGAGTTGAAACACTTGTATTGCAGCTTCAACGAGATTTGTCAAATGCGAAAAGTGTCACCACTTCTTTGTTGTGTTGTCTGAGATTGATTCAAAGAGAAGTCTCAAAGAAGCCTCGAGGACAGAGGAAAGCAACAAGCAGGGCTTTTACAGAAAACCTCCACCACCTCCTAAAAAGGTATACAGTACCTTAATAATGCTGCAATAAATTTATTGAAAATTTAATAGAAACAAATTATTAATATTGTTATCATTTGTTGCAGATTTTTGAATACTTAAATAAACACGTTGTAGGTCAAGAGT
Source organism: Eumacrocentrus americanus (assembly GCA_018902335.1). Taxonomy (NCBI): domain Eukaryota; kingdom Metazoa; phylum Arthropoda; class Insecta; order Hymenoptera; family Braconidae; genus Eumacrocentrus; species Eumacrocentrus americanus. The sequence continues at coordinate 20,375 of JABSMT010022157.1, read as the reverse complement.
ACGCCAAAAAAGTTCTCAGTGTAGCTGTGTACAACCACTATAAACGCATTCACAATAATCTCCCACCACAAAATTCAGTGCAAGCTAGTGCAAATCCAGTTGGACCTCAAGAACTCAATCATCCATTTACTCACAGAGGTCTTAAACCGCGTAAATAATATTTTCTTTCCCAATAAATATTCCTCTCACTTACATGGAGGGAAAAAAATTATTTTCAGAAGAAAAAGTAATGCTTTCTTCTCGAAAATAAATTTTATTCCTCAGTGTACTCAGTAATTATTTGCATATAGACTCTCAAAAATCCTCAAATGACCGAAAGAAACGCCTGAAACTCATGACTTGCTATAATTGTCTTACAGATTTACTTCACGTATCAAGCATAGGCAATCCCTTAGGAGTGGGCTTTCAGCATGGGCCTGGAATAAACGAACAGCAACAAAAGGCCAATCCCAGTCAATCAGTTCCTGGCTCAGATATTTTAGACAGTAAACAACACCAGTTGAAACTGGAAAAAAGCAATATTCTTCTATTGGGACCCACTGGATCAGGAAAGACTCTTCTAGCTCAGACAATAGCTCAATGCTTGGATGTACCCTTCGCCATTTGTGACTGCACAACTTTGACGCAAGCTGGCTACGTCGGTGAAGACATAGAGAGTGTAATAGCTAAATTACTTCAGGACGCAAATTACATAGTAGACAGAGCACAAATGGGAATTGTATTTTTGGATGAAGTTGACAAAATTGGTGCAGTACCTGGTATCCATCAGTTACGAGATGTCGGTGGCGAAGGTGTGCAGCAGGGTATGCTCAAGATGTTAGAGGGTACAATCGTCAATGTGCCAGAGAGGAATAGCTCACGAAAACTTCGAGGAGACACACTGCAAGTCGACACAACGAATATTCTCTTTGTGGCTTCTGGAGCTTACAATGGACTCGACAGACTTGTTTCACGAAGAAAAAATGAGAAATATCTTGGATTTGGAGCAGCCCCTGCTACTGAGAGTCCTGGCAGAAGAGCAGCAACCCTTGCAGACGTTGCCAATATGTCTCCGTCGACTGAAGATGACAATAAAGAGAAAGACGTGTTACTTCGACAAGTTGAAGCGAGGGATCTCATTGATTTTGGAATGATACCAGAGTTCGTAGGACGATTTCCAATCTTAGTACCCTTCCACACGTTGGACAGAGCTATGCTCGTGAGAATTTTAACTGAGCCCAACAATGCCATGGTACCACAATATCAAATGTTGTTCTCTATGGATAAGGTAATTATTTAAAGTTATTCATAAGTGAAAATTCATATTTATCTGTTTAATTTTTTTGTGTAATTGTCTTCTAGGTTGAATTAACATTTACAAGTGAGGCTTTAGATGCAATAGCATCGATGGCTATGGAAAGGAAGACTGGAGCAAGAGGTCTACGAGCTATTATGGAGTCTCTGCTGTTGGAGCCAATGTTCGATGTGCCTGGGAGCGATGTAATGACAGTCCACGTCACTGAGGCTTGTGTTCGTGGAGAAGACAAGCCACAGTACATCAGGAGAGGCGATGCAACAGAAGAGGAACCACAACAAGCCCAACATGTTAACAATTGATATCGAAGGTCTGTGGTAATCAGTACGCCCATCAATTCTGAACTTTGAACAACAAAACATTATTAAATCGGGTCCGTTAGATATTTTTCTCTAACTTTAATAAGTATAATCTCTATAGGGAATTCCAAATTTTTTGGAAAAAATTCTAAATCATTTTAATTAAAACTTTAAATTGTTCAGTAGCATTAATTGTCACATTGCACGGAAAATTATAATGGTGACAAATATTCATAATTCTATATACTTGGTTGTTTTATCTTACTGAAAATAAGATGTACGATTTGTTACTAAAAGCAATTTTTTTTTTTTTTTCAATGATTGATAAATTATTTTCATGTGCATGTACAGATAAACTGATGATCATTTGTAATATATTGTACATAGGCAATAGATTCATAGAACTTTAAAAAGAAAGTAAATGATGGCAGAGTTGCCTGTCGATTTTTTGTTCTGGACTCTGACACTTCACTTAGCCAAGGTTTTATTGTGAGAAAAGTCACACGGGACATTCCCAAAATCTGAGAAAATAAGAGCCGAGACAATTATATGAAAGTTCTTTTGAGATTCCTTTATACAACTCTGCTCTGAACAAAAAAAAATTGTAAATGGAATTACACGAAAATAAAAAAAATATATCTATAATTATATATGAGGTTTTAATGTGATATTAGATGTGGAAAGCTACTTTTTCTTTCCAAGCACCACAATCAGCAAAATAGAGAATCAATACAGATCTTTCTGATATTTAACAGAAATGAAGCCATGCAACTCGGATATACTCATATCCTTGACGGCATTGGCTACTATTATAGATAATTTATATTGTATGAGCAATATATTTATAATAAATGAATATTAAAAAAATTTTCTTCAGTGATATCAGACTTTTGTCGTACTTTGAACCCATAAATTTTTAATTTTTCTTCTGTACAAATTTCCAAAGCAAAAAAATAGTAAAATGGTCTAGCTATGACTAGAATACATACGAAGACATTTATTCTCTTGCATATAAGATATTTTTGATGAATGAGTGCAAAAAGGTATTGAATCAATATATATATACATGAAAATTCCCACTGTAACGTAGCTTTTACCAGTCACTATACACATTTTAGGGTAATTATTGTGCCTTACTCAACAATTCAACCATCAGTAATGATTCAAAAAAATGTCAAAATATATTATCGCTACCGCAATGTAGATGATAATGAAAGAATTATCAATGACATCATTCTAAATCTATACATTCTTTTTTTCCTAACAAAAATAAGTGTTCTAAGCTTCATTATAGTACACAGCCTGTGGTGTTTTAGCTAATTTTGGCTTTGCCTTCAATATCGTTCCAATTTCAGTGAGAATGTATTTTGTAGCCTTGAGTACGAGAAAATGTATGCCAAATTGTAAAATAAGTGCTCCAAAGCCTTTATATAATCCTAGAGGGCCCTCGGTTCCAATAATAGTTCGATAACAATCGAAAGCTCCACTGTATCCAGTTAAAAGTGGCAGGACACTTCGTCCAGTATCAAGATTATCAATAATAGTTCGAGTGCCTTGAAGATGCAATCGATGAACGACGGTCTCCAAGGGATAAAATACTATATCTGCAGCACACATAGAAATTAATGTAGAGTGTAATTCTATGTCTTGAATTATTCCTTCTGATACGTCTTTACTGTAGGCACCCTATGAAGAAAAAAATCACAATGAAATCAAGAAAACTTTATATACAATTTTATGTTATATAAAAAAAATAGTTTACCAATCTCTCTTGAGCATGCCTATCTCTGAGATACATTACTCTGCTTACAACACTCCTAACAATCAATCCAAAAAGATACTTGGCTACTCCATAAGCCACATGTGGAGCAAGAAGTGCATAAATTGGAATAAGTCTGCCTTTAGTTCCTACTTCCAACAATCGAATGGCTCCATCACGAAATACATCAAGTATCCCAGGTCTTTCTGAAGCAATTTCTGATTGCACTGTTTCCACCAGAGATGCCGAGTAAAATGGGGCTACTATTCCAATAGAAACACTGCAAAATTCAATATTACATTACATCTCATTTAAATTTCCAATAAAATCGATAAATTCAGTAGTGAAGCGGTAAATGGAGATAAGTCAAGATAACTTTTTCATTAAAATCTTTGATAAAATTGATTATATCTCAAAAACTATATGAAATACGACAAAAATGCAAAGGATCTTTTTTGTAGAGAATTCAATTTCCTACAAAAAATGTTAAATAACATTTTATCGTATCTCACAAAGATTTCGAGATATTTGTAAAAATAAAAGTGTCGAAAATTTTTCGTAATTTTTTAGTCATCTCCTTTTACTGCTTCATTGCTGAATTACTACGGATTTATTTACCATTTCAAAAGCAAATGCTGTCCAATTGCTTTTATCGAACTCTCACTGGTAATTTCTCTATAAGCAAAACAAAATAATGATCCAGTTAAAATCAAATAATTACATAATTAAAACATAGCTTCATACGAGGAATTATAGTCTCTCACTTTGGCCAAGGAGTGATTTTAGAAATAAGATCTTCAACAGCCAGAGTTAATCCACGAACTAATAGCACTGATCCAATGCCTTTCCACAATGTATTTAGACCCTGGGTCTGATGTAATCTCACTATCACGGGGATTAGAGTTATTGGCACCAAATGGTACGTTGTTGCTCGTGGATTTACCTGACATTGTCTTCTAAGGACAATGAAAGGATGGATCAAGAGATTCTCTGTAATAAGACTCGCCAATCCACATCCTATGCCCACAGATTTTTTTAATGCAATATCTGCAACGAATTAAACAAAAAACAGTTTTACACAACATCTACCTATGTAAAAAGCAACAAAAAAAGGGAATCTTACCATTTTCAGGCGGTGAATTCTCCTCAGATAACAAAGGCAGAGAGGTTATGTCAAGAGGTCTTATAATATCACGATTATAGTATTTCTCAGGAAGATTTTCATCAAATTGTCGTGGATCCAGTGGTCGTCCTCGATAAACTCGATCAACTCGATCATAACCTGACATCCCCGCCATATCTATAGGTATATATCTATATATATCTGATATTTGCACAAGGACAATGCGTCTCTTGCAAAGAATTATCCCGTGGGACGACACATCGACGCAATCAATAATAACCTCAGATTTTCTTCTATTATTACAACATTTAAATTTTATTTTGCATTTTCACCATTTATTGGACGTGTATTTACGTCAAAAAATACATTTATTTACACACACACATCGCATATAAAAAAGCAAATAGATGTCCGATAGATGGCAGCACATGCTAATTCAGTAGCGGTAAAAGAAGAATTCAAAAATTATGATAATTTTTAGAGACACTTATTTTTACGAATATCTCAAAAACCTTGGGAGATACGACAAAACCTTATAGAACCTTTTTTATAGGAAATTAAATTTTCTACAAAAAAGGTTCTTTGCATTTTCATCGTATCTCCCATAGTTATCTAGATATAATCAATTTTGTAAAACATTTAATTCAAAAAATTATCTCGACTCTTCTTTTTTTACAGAATTTATGGTGCTGCCATCTATTCAGCCAATATTTTTTCCGTTTAATTTTCGTGTGGGTGGCACAACTGACACAACGAAAAAATGTCCATTTAAAGATGGCCGTTGTTCCACCGCTGGATTGCTGTGTCGCGTCAATTTCGACGGGTCCTTGAGAGGGTTTCAGCGTGTGTCGTGCACCAGTGTATAAGCACAACGGTGGCCACGCATTATCGTAGTCAAAGATATCCAGAGAAATATGAACTACTAGACATCGTCAAGTATGAATTGCCATCAAATTCTGAGTGGTGCTTGCAATGCAGGCGATCGCTGCTATGCGGTCGGCTCTGTCGAAGGCATATCATTCACCGTGAGTTTTCATTTACGATTCATATCTTATATGAGACATGTTATGTATATCTATCTCGGCTGCTTATGCCCGGCACTTCCTAGCAGTCTGTTATTATTATATTGTATGCAAAAAAAAATTCCATATGCTAATTGACGCCCAAAAATTGACCTTAAAAAATGCTTTTGCCAGCCAATCGTATCTGTGCGAAGGGATTTAGTCAGCTGATTCATTTACTGCTCGAAATGCTCATGTATATGGCAACTATATAGTATAGTGGCTATAGATACACATACCCACTTTAGTTACAGTGTGTTCTTATGATGCCATGGGAATTGGAACACTATAATCGATATGTGTTTGGGACACATGTGAAGAAGACATTGACAACATGATTATTTGGTAAACGTGAATAATTTCTTCAATAAACGACTGGCTCATATTTTTATGGTGCTTATCGTTGTTTGGTAAAGGTCATTAATGTATCACAGAACGGGTAATTCATCATAATTTATGGGCGAGAGATTCTTATCAAGATATCCAAGTAATCATTAGCTTTGTTTTCATATGGAATACATAGGTAATTTAGTTAGGAGTAAAAAGCGCAAAACGACATTTATATTTGAGTGGATAATAGGTATGTCTCTCTCGCTTGTGTTTTATTCTCAACAATGGGCTGAAGATTCACATGATCCGAGCAATAGACCTATCATATTTCATTATGTAATGAGGTTTAATAATGCTGAACGTGAACTACATTCAACTAGCATCTTTACAACCCAACAATCTGTAGTTAATAGATGATATTTGTTTTTTTTTAGGCCTATGCAGCAGGATGCAACATTGTCATTCTAGCCAGCAACTTTGAGAGAGTTCAAATTATTCCCGGAGCTATTCACAACTACATCAGGATCAGTTGTCTCGACTGCAGCACAGACACTGGGAAGATAGCAGCAGCCTATGAAAATCAAATTTGCATTTTCGAGCCAACTCCGCTCATTCACAGTGCTTGTTCTCATGTTAGTATATTGTCGACGACTTTATTAACACGATTATTGTCCACGTGTTAAGAGACATTTTATGTTGTATTACAGCAATTGGAGTACAGATGGGTGCAAACGGGAAATCTACAGACGGAATCGAACATCACATCTTTGTCGTGGAATTTAGAGGGAACACGTCTTCTCACAGGTGGAGAATTGTTGCAATTATGGCACCAGAACATCCAGCCCTTCCACGAAGAGCACAGTAAGTCTATTATTTGTTTATCAGTCAATCATATATTTATAATGAATATCTGAATAATGTGTACAGCGACAAAGTTGAAAAACGTAGAAAAGGAGGAAGTAACGACAGCTGGAGCCGAGCAAAATGTTACGGGAAACTCCTCTCAAGATCGTGAGTTCATTCTTAATGAGAATGAACGTTATTAAATTCATGTTCCAATTTTTCTTTGCACGATTTACATGTTTTTCATTAATTTATTCACGCTTATTTATTTGTTTATTTGCATCTGGACACGACGAGAGATACTTTACTGGATATAAAGATCCAAGTTCAATAGATCCACTCGACTAAACGCCCATTGTCTTGAATTTATGAAGCTTTGACAATTTTTTTTTTAATTAATTCCACAAGTTTCAATTTCTTCTTTTATTAATTATTTTTGTTATAGCTGTGAAATATTGACAAGATTTTTATTTTTATTACTGTATCACCCTTCACATTTATTCAGCAAAAAAAAACACAAGCTTCATCATATCGTTACTAATAGAATCATCAAGCTATCTTTTTTTTATGAAGCATAAACGTACAGTGTCATCATCATCATCATCATCACTTGCATCTGTATGCAATCCTCGACGGGAAAATGTGACTGGAGAATGCCCAATAAAAGAGTCACAATTGCAAGAATTTCTTGTAATAGACAATAGATATTTAACACTTCTTCTCGTTTTTTAGCTGGCGGCGTGACATTTTCCATCGGAGGCGAAGCAGAGAGTCCCTGTCCTGGCGATTCAAGCTCTACGAATGGACCAGGCTCGTGGACCTGTGTCTGGAAGTGTCGTACAGCCACGCCAGTTCACCTGATGAGCTTCAGTCCAGATGGAACGTTGTTTGCAACCACAGGACTCAATGATCGACTAGTCAAAATATGGTTTGAGAATAAACAACGTGAGTATCGATTTCAATTCATATGAAATTGTCTTTGAATATTAATCTCATATAGATCAATACGATTTCCTGTCAATTATCACAGTTTTTCCAATGAAGATCATGGATCACGCGACCTTCGGTCAGTCAATACCGAACGACAGCTATAGCTTTGTTTATGTGGCTCATCCCCGCGCGGTGACACACTTATCATGGCGAAAAACTAGCAAATACATGCCCAAGTAAGAAACTCATTGTCGTAACATCATGGAAGATAATCTGCAGCATCATTCATTCATCATTTCCTGGCATAAATTCTAACGTCATCGTTTTGTCTGCCATTAAATAAGGGGCTCTGTGTCAAATATGCTCGTCACGTCGTGTCGCGACAATATCTGTCGAGTTTGGACTGAGACAATTCCACCTGAGATCGAGGGACTAGCCAATATGAGTCAATTCGAGGGATCAGATCGACATGGACACCATGGCAAGCATCGTCATCACAGTATGCACAAACATCGGTTTATGCAGCGTCTCAAGCACATGAAGTACAATCGATTTTAGTAATTAAATATCTCTTAAAATTTATACAAAGCTTGTGGACGTAAATTTTTATTATTAATTACAGAACATGTTTCCACATTCGACGTCATGCAAAGCAGCAGCAGCACCAGGCTGGTCATGCTGCTCCAATTCTTCCAACATTGCCATCGACATACTCTGTTCATGATTTCCACAACAATTATCAAAGCTCTGGCCACTATCCTGGCATGCACTTCCACTTGGCTGCCAGTATCAATGCCGAAACTGGTATGTATATATCTGAACGTTGAAATATTCAATTGGTCTAAAAGTACATGAACTGTGTGGTGGATCGATTATCGTTTGGCCAAGCAATGGTAACTGATAAAGGACAGTGTATATTGATGTTATAGATATACCATTGGTGCCGAGTCTCATCACAGGCGATCCTGAACGAGAGCCCAATTTTATTCTACACTGGCTGAATAACAAGGAAATGCATTTTACTATGCAAGCTGAGAATATTCTTCAGGAACTCACGAGAAAGGTCGTTGAGAAGGAAGAAGGTCTTCAACATCACGAGTCGGATCATGCTGAGCACGATTCCGAGGACGAGCACACACCAAGTAAGTCGAATTTATTTTTGTTACATTCAATGAAATCTTAATCCCCGATTACAATCGTTGTCTCGATGATAATTATCATAAAACGAGGACAATTTTCTGTATAATTAAGTTCTTGCATGCTGCATGGTTGTTGGGTAGACTTATTATTTGTCAGGCAGCATCTTATCGTGTTATGGTATGGCGCGTTCCCCAGAGAAAGGCTTGCGACATCAGTCTAACGCGAGGTCTGGCGTCGGTGGCCGCACAACGAGTCAGGACGATCACAGCAGCGATGAACATCACACACCACACACTGGATCATCTCATCACAGCCTACCACACAGTGGACACTCGCACCAGAGCCTCAGGTAAGGATCTTTCTAATTTATTTAACGTTTCATTGGCAGATATTTTTAGTTTAAAAATTTTTATTTTATGATCTTGATTATTTTGATGGGCATCGTGTGTGTAATAATTAATTTCAGCAATACTACCTCCATAAATTCGATAGCAACGGACGCAACGTCATCAATGAATCATGCTCCAGACTCGTTAGACACAAAAATCGAGACATTGCTTCGTGACTGGCATCACAATCCTGATCTTCTCTTTTCGATTCATCCGATTGATGGCAGCTTTTTGATTTGGCACATCGAATGGCTGGACGAGTACCATCCAGGCTCATTCAGACAGGCACAGATATCATTCTCAACTCGAATCCCGAATGCTTTTCCCTTGGGCGATGCTTCAACGATGAGCCACAACGTGGCATTGTATTCCCACAACACTGGAGGACCTTTGCTGAGCATCAGGGAGGTCGCTAAATCCTCGACAAAGACAACAGAGCACGCAGAAGTATCAACACCCCTGCCAAGTGTCATAGAACAGGACGAAGATCAATCTACCTTGACGTCAAAAGCTGGCCAAGAATTCCTACAAAACATTCAGAATTTTACGAGTCAGAGAGAGACCACCACAACTGAAAATGGGCCAAGTGAAGACACTGCAAAGCAAAATCAAAATGCTGTCAATGATATGCTTTCACATCCCAGCCCAATGGTGTCCATGGTCTCGAAGCACTCGAATGGTACTTTGAATCTTTGGCAACTCACATTTGGTGATAACACCAAATTTTCTCAAGTTCTGAGTATTGGCCATGCCTGTCGAGCGTCTGGGCATCGATTTCGAGTCAATGACATCACTTGTCATCCTGTCTTACCTCTCCTAGTGACTACATCACATCACAATATCCCCGAATTTAATCCCCAAAATCCAGAAGTACAAAATCTCGATAATCCATTGAATCATGACAATCAGTCACACTGTAAAGACATCATGTCAGCCACAGGTTTTTGCAGTGAATTAATTCTCTGGCGAGTAGACGCAGTTGGTCCTCTGTCTAAGAGTGGTGGAGTATCAGAGTTAGCTCGTATAAATTCCCCGGAAATTTCTGCCTTCAGCAATGTCGCCTGGATTCCCACCTTACTTCCAAGCACAACGTTAGGCAATCTTTCGAATTCTCCTAGCGCCTGCTTCGTAGCTAGCGATGGCCAATGTCTGAGAGTCTACCAGGCAGTGATCGATGCAAGGACACTGCTAGCTGAGGTATCTATCAGTGAGAGAAGAAGCAGAATGATGGATTCTATGGCAAGCTTGTCCACTGATATTTCTTCTGACGATGGTATCAGAAATTCTATTCACGATCGAATAAAAATAGTGTCTCAGCAGTCTACAGCGAGGCCAGGATGTGTCATCCAGCTAGATGCAATCTCTGATGCCACACATGACTGGCAGAATACCCAGTTTCTTCATGTGTTTCAAGAGCAACTCATCACTGGTGAGAGAAACGACGAGAAGCAACCAGGAATAGACACTTCTGCTAATGATCTTGGGTTCATGGAGTCTACTCTCGATGCCATGGTTGATCTTCAGCAGTCTGCAATTTTCGAGGAACCGTTTTACATCGTTGTGTTGGAGAGAACGCCCAAGGGAACGACTGTACACATGTGGAGACTGGTTATCGCTTCACAGCCTGAGACGACTGGACTCACAGGATCCATGATGTATGTCCCAGACTCTCATCTAGTGCAAGACGAAGACGAAGAGGGCACTCCAGGTCGTCATAGCGATGGAAGAAGGTCCCGAAGACCAAGTCAAAGTCAAGGAGGCAGAAGTCGACGTTCCAGTCAGGCTGAATACGATCCTTCATTTACTCATCATCATCGTCATCAGAACAGTCATGTTCTAATAACTACAACTAAAGTATGCACACAAGAATTGCCTCTTCCAGATGGTGTGGAGGTTGTCCATGCTGCTCCAGCAGCTGGGCATCTCAGCAGTGCGTCTATTTATCCTGCTTGCTTTGCGCCTTATATTGTCGTTACTGCCTGCAGCGACAGTACAATCCGCTTTTGGAAGTGTAAGGTGACGAAAACTGGAGAGGATGAACAGTCGCAGTACGAGTGGCGTGAATGGGAGATGATCAGAAAGGACCAGGAATCGACGATAGACATCTCTGGACAGCCTTTGAACATCAGCGCTGCCTATAGTGGTCGTATTGCTTGTGCTTACAAGTATGGAAAGTCTTTTACTAGACCGACAAAAGCTGATCCCGACTCGAGATACGTCAATCTCTGTGTGGCGATCTACGAGTGCGAGAGTACTGGAGGAAGCGAATGGATTCTTGAAGACACTATTCATTTGAAAAACATTCATTTACCGAGGATTCAGGTTGATCAACATCTCGACTTGAGTTATCTCTATGACAGCAGATTCTTGCAGAAGAAGCAGCGACTCACTCAAGTACTTCAGACTCTCAGTCACGAGGATATTCGATCACCCAGGAACGGAGAGAATGGCGAAGCTAAGTCCAATGCTGGATTACTTGCAGTTCCGTCTTTCAGTACGCTCCAGTCATTGAGGAAATCAATTATTGAAAATGGAAACACGTGCCCCTTGACACAAAAACATCTTGTGCAGCTTGACTGGGTATCCAAAGAGGATGGCTCACACATTTTAACTGTTGGTGTGGGCTCTAAAATTATGCTCTTCACTCCTGTCTGTTCAGATCTCGCCCAGGCCAACATGAAAGCCATGAAAGAATCACAGAGCACTAATCGACCGATTCTCAGAAAAACTTCGTCACTGGCACAGCCTCAGTTTGTCGATGAAATTCGTTGGATGAAGCTGCGAAAAATTAGACTCACAACAGCTGACGGTTTACCACCACTGCCTATGCAGATATCGTGGGTGAGAGATGGCATTCTCGTCGTGGGAATGGACTCAGAGATGCATGTTTACTCTCAGTGGAAACCTAATCCAAAGAACGAGTGCCTCCACTCAAGCCTCCAGCATCAGGAGTCTGATGAATTCCAAACGAGCAGAAATCTGAGAGACGAAGATCTCAGAACTCTTGCTCAAGAGACATCACAAAGAAGACTGGCAAATGTGTCGTCAATGCCTCATTTGTCTCGTGTGAGTAGCATCAACCTGACAATGCTCGATGCAAAGAAGAAACGTGGCATGCAGACCGATGTATTGAGCTTCGACTACATGCCTGACTATGGACTTTTTGAAGCTTCTCGAATTGCTTGTCCAGTGCTACCTCAGTACCATCCAAAGCAACTAATGGAATTACTAAATTCTGGCAAAATCCGATGGGTCAAAGCCATCCTAGCACATCTAGTGAGATGCATCACGAGCTCTTGTTCAGTAAGAGCTGACGATGAAAACTTGATGAAGCAACGTGGTGGATGGTCTCGATCAAGGACAATGTCTGTGACTTATGCAGGCACAACTTCACCATTAGAACCTCGAGGTTCCACCACTCAAATACCTGAAGAGCTCACTCTCGACTATGCCGAAATAACGTCTATATCACCATTGCCACTGTGGACGCTGCTGATTGCAGATAAAGAAACGAATGCAACACAGATGCAGAATGAAGACAAACAGGATTACAACGTGTTATTCGATGGGAATGTGGATGAAGGGGAATCCTTGGACGACATGTTGGATGAGGGCTACGATTGCACAAGGCAAAAAGATCGTAGATCGTCAGTTCCTGAGAGACAAGGAATTTCTCACTTTGGACCTCGACAAGGACGACTTCTTTCTCGTCTTCTGACTCATACTCATCTTCCTGGACTTTCCAGCTTAGATCAGATGCATCTTCTTGCTTTAGCGGACACTGTCTCGACATGTAACGTTGATTTTGCTGAACGTTTTGCCATTGATGCTGCTAAGACTGCAATAGCAAAGGAAAATTTAACTGGAATCCCTGATGGTGAAGCTATTTCGACAAATTCTCTTGACGACTGTGGCTTACGATTTCTGCTCGCAATGAAACACTACAATTATCTCATTCGTTGCCTCCCACTGGTACAACGTGCCCAATTCCAGAAGCAAGGAGTGTCCACGAATAATCTGGTCTGGGCCTTTCACTCAGAGACTGAAGAAGAACTACTTGGACTCATACCTTCGTATGCCAAGGGCCAGCCCAAGTGGCCCATTCTAAAGGAATTAGGCGTTGGTTGGTGGATCAGAAGTAATACTGTACTGAAGACATGCATCGAGAAAGTTGCCAAGGCCGCATTTCAACAAAATCAAGACCCCCTGGACGCCGCCATTTATTATTTAGCTATGAAAAAGAAGAATCTAGTGTGGGGTCTCTTCAGGAACAAGAGAGACGACAGAATGACAGCATTCTTTTCAAATAATTTTACTGAAGATCGATGGCGAAAAGCAGCACTGAAGAATGCCTATGCTTTACTGGGAAAGCAGAGGTTTGATCATGCTGCAGCGTTTTTCCTGCTGGCAGGAGCGCTCAGAGACGCCATCGACATTTGCCTCAACAAGCTCAATGACATTCAGTTGGCAATGGTGTTAGCCAGGCTTTATGAAGACGACATGACGTCGCCAAACTTGAGGAGACTTCTTCACGAAGAGATTTTGGGCTGCGACGAAGATGGAAGTAATCCTGATGTAAATCGAGCTCACCCTGATCCCTTCTTGAGGAGTATGGCCCTGTGGATTCTCAAGGATTATTCTGGATCCTTGAATACACTCTTGTTGACCAACGTTGGCACACTACACTCGCAGTACAATGATGAATCGGAGAAGCCGGAAGGTGCCACTGCAAATCCAAACGTCTTCAACTTCTATGTCTACCTCAGAACACATCCTCTACTGATTAGACAATATATAGCATCCACTGCGCAGGATAAGAAGAAGGGAACGTCTGTGGTGATATCAGGTTTCAGTTATGGTTCAGAGACAAAAAGTCAGCAAGATAAACAGTTGTTGCTGGAGGACAGTATAACGCCTCTCGAACGACAACTGTACTTTACAACAGCCCATGCACACTTCAAGGCTGGTTGTCCTGCTCTGGCTCTCGAAGTCTTGTCCAAGTTACCAAACAAAGTCATGGATACTAATGGCGAGGATACACCCAGTCTTCTGAATAGTCCGAGCAAAACACGAGCGCAGGATTTCCAAATAGACACAGGGATCATTAGTTGGGACAATGAAACGACGAAGGTGGAAACTAAACAGGAGACATCGTCCTCCATGAACTGGGGCAGCTCTGCAATGGACTGGTCACAGCCTGTGGCGAGGGAAACAGAGGAGCTTGAACTGAAATGGGACGATGATGAGCCTGCTGAAGATGCAGACAGTCCACCAATGAGTATGAAATTGGATAAGAAGGAAAGCGATGATGCACGGACACAGGACAAAGGAGGTATGTTATCATTTTGTAATTTTTCTTGTCATCTTTACAGCGGAGAATAAATATTTATAATTCATCTCCAGCTGAGTCTCCAAAGCCTACAGCACAACTGGATATCATGGCTCAACAGTTGAAATTCGTCGCTTGTCTAAAGATTCTCATGGAAGAATTGTCGACCCTGGCCACAGGATTCGAAGTGGATGGTGGACAGCTTCGTTATCAGCTCTACGTTTGGCTTGAACGTGAAGTGGATGCCTTACGTCAGCTCTGCAGCTACAGTGTCAACGCTGATGGAGATGTCACAAATGTCTCTGAATGTAAGTTGATATTGTCGAAGGGAAATCATTCTAATAATCATTTCTGCTCATTTCTGTCATTAACGTGATGTGAAAACCGCTGTAAGGAGGAGTTCTTGTTAACGTTGTTTTTACATCTGAATTAATTAACGTTGCTCAGCTTTATTTGTGTCCTTATGTTGACGCGGATTTCACATTACATTAACCATCTTGAATTAAATTTGTTAATTAGACTTCGTTAATCACCTTTGGTTACGGTTTTTTTGTGACACTGTGAATTTCAGACGAAGGCGGAATGGTTGACGACATTGCCCCATATAGACCTGGGGAGCAGCCTACGTTGCATGAGATTTTAGTTGCTGAAAAGCTAGATTTTGAAGCTAAAGTTCAGAGAGCTGCCAAGAGGAAAAAGTGGCTTAAAGGTAAACTAACAAACATAATAACTTGTGAGTCATTTTATTTTGAGTTTATCATCTCTTCCATAAATGAAAACCAATTGGAAAACTTGTGACTTATCATTAACTGGTTTCGCCAATGTTTTCTTTTCTAGTTTATAATTAAAACTAGTAAAAACGCCCGCTCTTTACACGGGACCGTTAACTACCGCCATTTCACACCCTTAGAATCTATAACGAACTTTCCGTTTTGTATATAGGTATAGATAATCAGTAATTTTTCTTTCCTATAGCCAATGAGACTCTACTACGAACTCTTCTTTCGTACTGCTCGTTGCACGGTGCATCAGGTGGTGGACTGGCTTCAGTACGAATGGAGTTAGTACTTTTGCTTCAAGAATTGCAACAGGAGAAGACTCAACAGCAGTTGCTCAGCCCACTGCCTTTCCCGACGACTCTGCCTCTCTTGAGTGCCAGTGTCGCCTGCAACAAGACAGTTATTGCCGATCCTGTACGACATTTACAATCCCTCGCACACGACATGTTGCAAACTCTGGTAGAATTACGAAGTCCCCCAACGCCCAACAAAAATTCTCATTACTGCGAAGTCTTCATCATGCGCGACTTGGCTGTAGCTCTCAGTGCATGTATCTATCAATCTCTCTGCGACTCAGACACCTTCGTAATGAAACATCACCAACCTGAGAGTTTTCCAGCAGTGGCCGAGGTCGAGTCATTCTCAGGTGGTCACTTGGTCACTTCAAATCGATACAATCGTCGATACTCTCTAGATGAGAGTGTAATAATAACAACCTTGCCCTCAAAGTGGCCAGGAGTAACAAATCTTCGAGCTCTCCTTGCTCGAGAGAAAGACGAGGACACGCCAAAGTTAAATATCCTTCTCTGTGAGACCTTCGTAGCGACATTTATGAGTCTTTTCGTCTATGCATTGTCTAGCTGTGACAGTCACATACTCTATAGACTCGTAGGACAACAATTCGACAATAATACATGGTCCTGTCTCTTTGGTGGTGGCGTTAAAAAATTAATACGAATTGCAAGCACGAATAATCGTGGTGGAAGTTCAAGTATAACTGTCGAGAGGGCAGACAGCATCTCTGGGGAAATTCAGGCAGCTGCTGGTGGTGTCTGGAATACCATGACGGCTCTGACGAAGCAACGAGTCAAATTGAACATGAAACTGCTGGGCCAGTTCACAGGACAACAGCCAAACATGAAGGAAGACAAGCCCACGTATCGTGAGCAATTTGTCTCGCCTCAAATGAGCATGGTGTCGTACTTCCTCATGAAGCCACGTATCGAAAGCGAGGATGCAGACGAGATTGACTATGATTCGTCAGACTCAGCGGTGTCAGATCTTGGCTCGTCTGACGAAGAGGAAGACAATGTGTTTGATACGAATGTTAAACCAAAGAGTAAACCAAAGGATAATACCGAGCACTCGAATCCCAATGGATACAGTTGGTGTATCCTGAGACTGGCAATAGTCAAGATACTCCAACAGCAGCTCCAGGACTTTCTGAATGTCGCTGGCATTGAAATACAAGAGTTACCAGTGAGTAGTCCACTGATTCATGGCACTCTAGGGGTTGTTGCCCAGTGGGAAGAGACTCTGCGAGAGGAATTGGAGAGCAAGGGTCCACCCTCGGCTAATTACATTCCCGGATGTGCTCCCGATCCCACGCCAACACCTGGAAAACCAGCTATTCACAAGTATCGTTCGCTTCTGGAGAAGGGTAATACACCTTTTAATACGAGGCTGGCATCAGCAGCACCCGCCAATCGTCTTTGGTGCTACTTGGTGAGGCAGGAGTCCGTCCAAGACATCTTTATTCGTGCTGTCTTTGGCAAACATCGATCATTGTCATCGATACTAGAGAATTCACCGTCTTCTGTGGATGGCACGATGAGAGGCACTGGTGAAGACAAGGGAAGCGACAGTGGAACGACAAGTCTTCCCGAGCCTGTTAGAATTATTCACAAGGAGCAGGACAGTATTAGTGCCTTCTGCCTTAATCAGGTTAATGCTGGCTTAATGGCTCTTGCAACGCCTCGTGAGGTTCAAGAAATGGACATATCCTTGCTGTTGGAACTTCCATCATGGTTGGAGGACGAGTGTGAGTTTGATATCATCAATTTGAAGCAGTCTATGGATCCAGAGCCTGTACAGCCTTCCAGTTTTCTAGTCATCCAGGTAATTTATTTATATTTTCTTTTCATTCTGCACTTTAATTTTTTTTTCTTTCAAAACAATTAACGAGTTATGCCTGTGATTTTTGTGTTAACAGACGGCTGCTGATAGACCGTTGCTTGCACAAAACCCTGCACCTAACACTCCCCAACCGCAGTCAGGCATTGCCAGTCAGAGTGGACGTGGAGCAAGCGTGGTAAGTTTATTCGTTACTTCTCTTAATGTACACACCGATGTATCTATAATGAAAAATCTTTGAGACTACTGAACATTTGTTTCCCCCACACTATTGCACACGATTTTTATACAATTCGTAGATGAAAATGCTTTTCAATCACACATTTAGGAATCTCCTGAGACAATACAATGTCTTATGCATTGATAATAACAATTTTATTTGGAATTAAAGTCGCGTTTATAACATGATATCAGGTTTTAATCAATCTGAATAGATATATAAAAATCCATCAGCTGTCTTTTTATATCTGTCTACTTCTCTTTTTCTCCATTGATAATCCCGTAGGAGTATTAGATATACACGAAATGATATAATCTCTGTAATTCATAGTGGCTTCAATTTCTGTATTAGACCCATCACACCATTTTACGAATAAGCACCTTTACAGTGAAGTTCTTTGTCTATATATCATAAACAGCACCACACGATAAATATGTAAAACACACTCTTAACTAATAACTAACTTCCTCTTTCAATTCATCTCTATATTTGTTAATTTTTCTTCTTTCTATCAAAACAATATCATTGTATACTGCAACACTTGCGGGTGTGAAATTCTAAAGTCTATATAAAATACTATCTAGCGGGTTGCATGAAGATCCGGGAGAAAACTCTTAGCATTGTGCCTCACCCCTTGGGGCATGGTACATTTACTAATCAAAGGAGAAAATGCATTTAAAAAAATTAAATTAATATTTTATTAATTTTCTACAGTATCACTATAATTATTTATGTAACACAAATCAAGGTAATTTGGTTGTCAAAATTTTCTATTCTGGCGAACAAAAAAAAAAGTTCTTAAATGTTGTTCATGTGATTGAAAATCTGAATGAACGGTTTGAGAGCTTTTAATTGAAATTAAAAATAAAACAGCCATCGAGGTATGGCACGTTGGGTTTTGGGGTAATGCACAAGTGGTGACGGAGACAATGTTGCTTGTTCAATGCTTGCCTAACATCTAACTTGGTCTGCGTCACTGACCTGATGGCTCACGCGGTCAATCAGATGAAGGGGATGCCCGCTTTTCCTGGCTCCCACGACCTGCGCTTCTGTCAGTTTGTCGCTGATAGGAGCAAACACTTATTGAAGCCGGTGAGACTAACATCTAAACAGACCCTAGCCATTCCTAGTGCCGATATTGTTGATATTCATGAGTTATTTGTTCGTTGACATTCTACTGAATCTGGTTTGGAAGATCTTTGAATGAAGTTTCTTTTTTAATCGAATTTTTTTAATTAAAACCATCATGGATCATGCTGAGAAATATCAATTAATAAGTGGAATTAGTGATTCGAAAATATTTCAAACCCGATTCTTATTTTTATAAGTATACGACAGCTTCTCTCGACTATGCAGGCATGAAGTTGATTATTACAGCGACATAGCGGCTAGCATTATACATTCATTTTCACTTTAAATACTCGTTGAACATTCATAGTATATATATCATTCATTAAGATCCTGGCTTTCATCATTCATCGTGCCATCATCATCATCATCATCACCACCACCACCATCGTCATCATCATTATTACACACCTCGTATTACTAAAGAATAGAAGAGAGATAATTTATACGAGAATTTGCATCCTTCATCGTCATAATCTCATTGGAAATATTTTTTTAAATTACAAATACAAAAGCTGAGATACGTTCTTCAACAAAAGAAATGAGTGTCCACTGTCTACACTTACGCTCTTTTCTGATGTTTGATAAATTTTTACACATTGTAATATAAATAGTACTCATGTTAATTAACTGGTGTTTGTTTTAAAAAACTTTTCTATTTCGTTCATGTAACACAATTGTCACGCATGCCAAATGGGTCGTATTAATGAAAGAAAAACAATTTTAAGCATGTTTTACCTCAGTGTTGCCCATCCTTCACCGTGGCATATGAGTTTTAATTTAATTATTTATTTTTTAATGTTCACAAATTTTAAAAATCGTTGATGGTTATCTCTACGTATTCCTTCGTTTTCTCAGTTTACAAATGTAAATGTTAGCATCAACTCACTTTGCCTGTGCCATTTCAACTCAGTGCATTATATTCTGTTGTGCTAGATCCTGAAGCACAAAATCGATGGTATAAGGAGAGTGTCTGCACATCCACTGTTGCCTCTGTGTAAGTAATTTGAATAAAAATAATTAAACCTTGTTCTTAAAAAAAAATTCTATTTCTTTGTCATCGATTATTATCGATTGTCCACGTTAAAATTAATTTCTTTATAGATTTTTCAAAAAACCTGGGTATTTGCTATCCCATGAGGTAGTTTTGAATCATTTTTGATCCAATATTGTGGCTGCTATAGTCATTTAAAGTCGAGGGTTGTTTTTTTTCTTACCACATCGGCATTTGCGGGTGCCGTGACGATCGTCGAGCTTGGAGACCACCATCCAGCATTCGCATAATCCGTCGAGACGGTGTTACTGATACTCGTGATAGTATTAGTGGTGTTGATGATAAAGCCAGGTGGACCGAGAACGGCTGCTCCACTCCCAGCCAATGCTGCCACATTCGACAGATCGCCCACGTCCATCCGGACCCGTTTATCTCGTTGACGTCGTCGTTGGGCCACCGAGAGCCCTTCTGTTCGTCACTCCCATCCACATATATCTTCGCATTTTTTTTATTTCTCTATTTACAAGGTATACGTATGTCCCTTTCACTTTATGTTCTTCTGCAAATAAAAATTCATTCATTCATTTAATGAAAAACAAAAAAAAAAAAAATTTTTTTTTAATG
>JABSMT010022156.1:0-16664 GCA_018902335.1 Eumacrocentrus americanus | reverse complement strand
TTAAATAACAAAGAAAGATTCTGTAAAGAGAAAAAATAAAATTGACCAAAAAATGACGAAAAATAAAATGACCGTCACTTCGCAACTATATAGACGTATTTCAAAAATTGACCAAAAAATGACGAAAAATAAAATGACCGTCAATTCGCAACTATATAGATGTATTAAGATCATGTTTATTGCTTGAAATTCGATTTTTTTATTCAAATATTAATTGGATTCCATGCAGGTAATAAAAACATACATTTCAACTATTATTTATAATGAAATATTGTGGAATTTCGAATTTGACGGTCAAATCGTCAATTGCTGACCGAGAAAAAATTGACGGTCATTCTTACTTAGAAAATACGGGAAAATCAGAATTGACATCAATTGACGGTCAATTGACTCTGACTTGACCGAAACTCGAAATGACGGTCATTTCGCATCATTAGCTCAGCAGACGATCAAGTATCGCAGATAAAATATAATTGCGCGCGCGCGGGTCAATAGTCAGTCGTTGTTGCCGAGGCGACGCCACGCAAGCGTCTCTTCTTGCCTCCAACGCCGGTGGCCGTCTCGAGTGACTTCGCTATACGACACAGTCTGCGAGCCGCTACTGATCATCGTGTGTGTATGTCCAGAAGGCCAAGAGCGACACAAATTGATTCATATCAGGTAATAAATTAACATAAAAACAACATCTGGAATTTATTTTTTCCCACTCTTTCCTCATTCTCTATATGTTAATAATTTTTTTTTTTATTTCATTTATAAAAAAATTTTTTAACGTCCAATTAACGTCTATTAATTTATAGGAAAATTGATAGAGGATTTTAATTAACAGCGAAACTATTTTTAAAGACAATTTCAATGGAGCCTTCCTTCATCATCTTTTGCTTTTGTGTGGGTCTTGGCAGTGTCTAGGCTAGGATGAGATAAATCATAGTCGAGCGTCGAGAGACGTCTCATAGACATAGTAAGACATAGTTCGGTGACCTCGTAAAGAATTTCGCAATAAATTGTTAATTAATTAATTATAATGACTTAATTATTCAAAGATTTCCAATTATTTTTATCACTGCGATAGACAGAACTATTTATAGTTGATAATTGCAAAATAAATATTTCTCGAATTATTTTTAATATTTAATCAGACGTAGTTATGAGTAATTAAGTCGCCGGTTGTGTGAGACTCTGTTGAATTTCTAAGAAATCACATTAATACCGTGTTAGTTGAATCAACGCACGCGTCAGCCCTTACACGTGGTGTCGCATTCGCTGTATGTGTGACGTTACAAATCGTAGTATTATATGTTATTAAACGAGAAGGTACACGTGGAATAACTGTCACGCGATTTCAATGAGGCAGGCGCAGATATATGTATATGTACAATGTCAATTGCTGGACATATGCATGTGCAATCTTCCTACATTACCAATCATTTCCTCGAACTCATTGGCATAATTAATTAAATAGTCCTGACAATCAAATAAAATTTGTTCTTTTATTTTTATTTTATTTCAGGAATTTCATCTTTATTTAATTCTCTAGAGATTTCGTTCATAAAAATGACGCGAAAAGGCAACGATTCCATCCAGGAAGAACGTGAATCATCCAACGGAGACAAGAAAAATTGGAAGAATTTTTTACCAGCAAAAGAAAAAATTAAAAATGACTTTGAACGCTATTGTGGATTTTCTTTGGATGAATTAACAGATTTTGAGAGACTTGTCACGCTTCTATATCGACCTACTGATCCTGCGAGTCTTGGTGTAGCTCGAGCACTCTTTGGTAAATTTAGAAAATTTAATATTTTGCACAAACAATTCTGCTGTTAAGCGGTAAAAGGAGATAAGTGAGAAATTATCCAAAATTTTAGACATTTTTATTTTTACAAATACCTCGGAAACCTTGAGGGAAACAATAAAATTTTATGAGATCTTTTTTGTAGGAAATTGAATTCTCTACAAAAAAGGTCATTTGCATTTTTGTCGTATCTCACATAGTTCTCGAGATATGATCAATTTTGTTAAAGATTTGAATAAAACTATTTGATTGACTTATCTCCTTTTATCGCTTAACGACAAAATTGACAGTCAATCGACCGAAGGTGAAATCGTTCAATTTTCACCTTCGCATTTCTAGTCCATGCCTGATTCAGTTCATGTCTGACTGAGTTAATGTTCGCAGAAAATTTAGTAAGCAAAAATTGTTTTAATAAATTAAATGAGGAGAATAAATTTATTACAGGTCTTTGTATGGTCGTGGATGTGGTTGACGAACGAGGATTAGCGGACATAGATTTAAAATGGGGAGATCCTTATGGTTGTCATTTTCCCTTGATTCATGGAATGAAACCTCCAACTTTACCCTGGATGATTTTTTTATACACTTTAATGTGGATGGGAGCCTTTGGAATTATGCTAGGCTTCTGCTTTAAGCTTGCTTGTGCGTGCTTCGTCATTCCCTACTGGTATATCTTCCTCCTCGACAAGAGTTTCTGGAACAATCACACTTATCTCTATGGAATCGTGGCAATTTTATTCTGGAGCACTGATGCCAACAGATACTTCGCCCTGGATGCACAAACGACAAGGAAAAGAATCACCAGTGTACCTCTATGGAATTATTTTATCATAAAGTTCCAATTCTTTGCACTCTATTTCTTGGCTGGACTGAAGAAATTGAGTAGAGAGTGGCTAGAGGGTTATTCAATGACTAATTTGTCACATCACTGGGTCTTTGACCCCTTCAAAATATTCCTGACGACTGAGCAAACAGATTTTTTCATCGTCCACTGGTTTGGATTCATCTTTGACCTCACAGTTGGTTTCTGGATGCTATTCGATAGGACAAGAATCCCTGCAATGGTCTTTTGTGCAGCTTTTCATTTGATGAACTCAAGACTCTTCAGCATTGGAATGTTCCCCTACGTCTGTTTAGCAACGATGCCCTTATTTTGCAATGTTGATTGGCCTAGAAAACTCATTCAAAATTACAAATTACACAGCAAAAAGTCAGAAGAAAAATCAGAAGATAATTCTGATGAGAAGAAAAAAGAAGAAGAAACAACACTAAATGATGATTCCATGATGTTCAGTAAAGAAAATAAAATAGTTGAGCCTCCAAGTGCAAAGAAACCACAACTTGAAGCCAAAAGAAAGCCCAAACGATCCACAAGAAGCCAAAATTTCGTCGTGTCTCTCTTATTAATTCACGTAGCTCTACAATTTTTCTTACCTTACTCGCACTTTATCACAAAGGGCTACAACAATTGGGTGCCAGGTCTCTATGGCTACTCCTGGGACATGATGGTCCACTCATGGGACACAATACTAATCGTGAGCAGGGTCCATGACAATATAAACAATGAAGATCATTTTATAGATCCCCAAGCGTGGGTCCAAAACGATAGATGGTCAAAGCATGGTGATATGGTCATCCAGTATGCTCAATGCCTGAAGGACAACCTTCTGAGAAGGAAAGAGGAGGTGTTAAACTCCCCAAAGAAGATGATAGACGTTGAAGAATGGTCTAGACTGTCTTCTAATTTCAGCATTTACGTAGACGTTCGATGCTCACTAAATGGCAGATTTCAGCAAAGAGTCTTTGATCCAAACGTGGACATGCTAACTGTGGATTGGCATCCACTAAAACCTGTGAGCTTCCTCATGCCACTCTTAACACAGTTTAGCTCCTACAGAAACAGAATGGATGAGATTACGGAGCACGTGTACACGTGGTCTAATTATACAGATGTGTTCTTTATCGCAGACTATCCTGATATGCAGCTGGAGAATTATTTTAGCAATGACTTCTCTAATGTCTCATTGACGATTCTGGAGGGAGAAGTGACCTACAACGAGGAGGACTGGCCAGACAAAGTAACAGCAGTGAAGGATCACAGTGTGGCTGTGACAACTGGAAAGCTGCATCAAATTACCACGACTAGTGCCTATCCATCTTGCTACATGTACACTTACACAAACCAGACGAGAGAGCAACTAGGAATGAGTGGGTAAGTGTGACTAATTTTAATTCTGTGAAGAATAAAAGCAACGCAGCGAATTTATTTACATTGAATTGTCTTTAGAACACTTGAGCCACCGAGAAAACGATCAGGATTTCCAATAATCAAGGAATTGAAGTACAAGGTGAAGGCGTGGTGGCGTGCACTTGGTCACATTGCTAATGCCTTCTTCTATCTCGCCTACGACGTGCCCATGATGCGTCGAGTTCCACGGGCACTCAATTACTACGAGGACTATTAATATAATTAAACTGACAGAACAGTGTCAATAATCCAAACAACAGTATTCTAATCACTGCGAGATTATTAAAAATAAATTTTTTTTAATTGCCAAAGTAAAAGGAATCGCTGTGATGAATCTCTAGATTTAACTATTTAAGTCAAGCTCAAAGACGATTCTTTTTTTAGAGTCATTCGAGCACAAATGTCTGTGTGATTAGTTATATTTTTTTATTGTCAACGATGTATGTGTGGTATCGATCAAGACTTTATATTTTATATAAACGTGAATTCGTAGAGAATTTTATGGAGATATAGAATTGTGTTGATAAAGTCAAAGAATAATATATATAAAATGGTTTTCGTATCAGTAAATGTTAACCCTGTGTTTATAAATATTGCTCGACAAGAAAAAATTAAAAAAAAAGAACCAGAAGTTAATGCACCATCATATTTATCCCAACTGTGTCAATTGCTGGAATATTATCACATAAGTGCCAACTACAGTCTTATCTGACACTGTTTAAAGCTATTATTACGAGAAACTAAGCCGCATACGTGCAAAGATATGACAACACCTCACAGTATCTTCGAGAGAAGTCACGCATGAGCATTAAGTATACGTAATTTGTGTCCAACATCGTACGTGACTATGACAAATAAAAATGAAGAAGATGAACTTCTATCAGCTCTGGATAAACTTGGAAAGAGCTCGAAATTTATTTGGATTATATTCTTCTTTACTCTAACTTCTCAAATATTTCATGGGTTTCACTCAATGTCCTATATCTTTACAACTGAGATTCCTTCCTACTGGTGTTCAATTCCAGAGCTGGCAGTCGCTAATTGGACTGCAGAGCAAATCAGAAATGTTTCCTCAGCGGAGTCTTGTACAAGATACGACTACAATTACACGTATCTCGCACAAGTGGGTTACGAGGAGGCTCTACACTATGTCGAATCTCTTCCAAGCAAGCCTCAAACGTCTTCCTGTACATCGTTCATTTTTGCAGTCATTGGTAGATCGACAATTGTCGCGGAAGTAAGTGATTGTTTGAATTTCATTGATAAATTGAGTGAATAAATTTTTTTTTCTTGATTCAGTGGACATTGGTGTGTGACAGAGGCGTTCATAGAGCAAACTCCTACATGGTTCTGTCTCTGGGCAAGCTTTTAGGCGCTGGGATTTTTGGGGTCTATGCTGATAAGCGTGGAAGAAAGAGGAGTATGGTCATTGGTATTATACTTCAGATCATTTCTGGACCAGCTAGTGCACTAGTTCCATGGTTCTGGAGCTTTATGATTCTTAGATTGATCACGGAAATGGGTTTGTCTGCTGTTCAATATTCGTCTTTGACAACTTGTAAGTTTTGTGTAAGAAATATTCGATGAACTAATCTAATTCCGGACAAACGACGATGTCTAGTGAATGAAGCTACAGGAAATAAATACAGAGAATGGCTAGGACTTGGTTATATTGCTGGATATCCTCTTGGAATAGCACTTCTATCAGGACTTGCTTATATCTTACCAGAATGAAGACACCTACAGCTAACAGTATCGCTTCCTGCTCTCGTGATGATCATTCATGCTTGGTAAGTCACCCGTAACTGATAATCAACCCTGAAATAATTAATTTATTGGACTTACAGGTTGATGCCGGAGTCTCCTAGATGGTTAATGTCTCAGAATCGACGCAGTGAGGCTCAGAAGATTGTTGAGGCGTACTATGGACCCATTTCTTTGCCGTCAGGTTCCATGGACGAATCCAAGTCATCGATGATCTCTCAAGCTTCTGTAAATACCAAAGAAGGTTTCATCAGTGGCAATTTAAAGAGTTTATTCTCTCAGTCAGAGTTAAGAAAAAGGCTTCTCATCATGTATTTATCATGGCTAACTTCGTCATTATCATATTACTCTCTTTCCCTTGCTCTTGGTAAGAATTTTATTAATCACTACATGAATAATTAAACTAATAATAAATTAGTTTTTGTTCCAGCCAAAAATGTCGACAATTTTACATTAAATCTTTACCTTTACGTCTTGATAATGGATCTCACTGAGATACCAGCCTACATCATGCCATCAGCGGTCCTGATGGTCATTGGACGACGTCAGGCATCTGCTTTGCTGTTTATCATAGGATCTATATGTCTGCTTTGCATCCTAGCGATTCCTGAATACCATCAAGACATTATTATGAGCATAATCTTGACTGGAAGATTTTCCTTGGCTGCAGTTTATACAATGATCATTCTCTATACCTCAGAATTGTTCCCAACTGTCGTGAGGAACTCTGCTGTGGGCACAAGCTCTGTCATGGCACACATTGGCACCATGACTGCTCCATATGTTGCAGATCTTCTTAGTAATGTGTCCCAGTGGGCTCCAACGACTCTTTGTGGCATCCTAGCCCTCGTGGCAGGATTTTTTTGCCTCATTCTACCAGAAACACGCAATAAACCTCTTGCTAATACCGTGGAAGACGAAATTGCATATGGCCGCAACAAAGTTTCCATTCGAAGATGTTTTAAATGTTCACAAACCGAATTAAATGATGCTGATGTTTTCTGTATGTTTTATTATCTGAATCAATCATACAAGAGTTCCTTTTGATGTTAAATATATGATCAATCTTGGGTTTATTTGGGCATAAGAATTTCCGTTACGAAATGGCGGCGGAATTTGGCGCGAACAAGATCGAGTTGCGCAGAATGTCTAATCACGCTTTGCGCATGCGTACTACAACCGTGAGAATGCGCATTAAAATGTCGATAAAGAAGAGTTTTAAAAAATTACATATTAGATTCTTAGGTTATGTTTGATTGTTTCCACGAGGTTTTGGAATGTCGTGCACCAGGCATTGAAATTCTTCATATTTATGATTAATTAAACAAATAGAATCGCAGTAAGTACGTAGCAGTCATAAGAATAACGACTTACGAGTCATTTAGTAATTATATTGTTACAAATTCGACGTTTACACCTTTTTTTTTTAGAAAATGACAAGATTTGCAAGAGCAAAAGGTTCCAAGGCCTCAAACGAGAGACTTCCTAATGAACCTACACCATGGCATGTCATGAAGCAGCAGTTAGAGGATGCAGTATCCTCCAAAGAGCATCAACAAAAAGCCAAATCAGCTAAGGAGCTATTGGACGAGAAGGATGATCCATATTACTGCACTACAGCAGTGAATGTGAATCACGATTGGGCAGAATTCGAGCCTCAGGAGAAGAAAACACCCAAGAAGGACAAAATTGATTCTGCAGATACTCCTTCGAAGAAGAACAAGAAGAAAGCAAGACATTCTGCTGTAGAGGAAAAAGAGAATGATAGTAATGTTGCTGCTAAATCAGATATTCCTGTCGAGGACAACAGCACAACTGTCCAGGAAAACACAGAAATGATCCCTAAACCCAGTAAAAAGTCTAAGAAAAGAAAATCAGATATTTCTATTGAAGACTCTAGCAAAAAAGAGGAAGTAACTGTTGAAGAGATTCTTTCAACAAAGAAAAAAATGAAAAAAGACAGATCTTCGTCTCAATCGAATATCTCAGACTCTGAAAATCCTACAAATCAAACTACTGAAGATCCAAAAGAAATAGAAACTGATGAAGTAAAGGGATCAACTGAAGGACCTTCAGTTAAGCTGAGTAAACGTCAAAAGCGTAACCGAAAGAACAAAATTAAGAACACTAACAGTGCAGAAGCATCGGAGAATAGTAAACAAGAAGATAAACGTGCATCAGGTGCATTCAATGCTGAGGGAAACGACTGGAGTAGTAATGTAAAGTTTGGCAATCAAAAGAAGCCAAAGCCCGTAGATAAATCATCTGATTCTTCCCATGATCAACCTGAAAATAATTTCCAGAATCGAAATAATCCTCCAAATCCCCGTGAAAATGGCTTGAATAAGCCAGAAGACAGATTTAACAACCAGAAGCCCATAAAGAAGCGAAAACCTCCAAAAGTTCGAGACGACAAGGAGCACAAGAGACGAAAACCGAATCCTGCAGGATCAAAAGTCATCATCAATGGCCTGGAAGTCGTGATCGTGATGTACGATGGATTTCCTGTAAAAAAAGAGGACGCAGGTCGACTGATAGAGCTTCGAAAGCAAATGGTCATGAAGGGAATTCCAAAGTCGGAGATAGACGCAGCAATGAAGCTAGAAAGACGTAAAGCAGAGAAAGCTTTGACTCGTATAAAGAAAAACGTGTGTTTCCACTGCAGAAAAGCTGGTCATAATCTCTCAGATTGTCCTGAATTAGGTAAAGAAGAGTCTGCCACAGGCATTTGTTTCAAGTGTGGCTCGACTGAACACACTCATTTCGAGTGTAAAGTCAACAAAAAGGAAGAATTTCGTTTTGCATCTTGTTTCATCTGTCGAGAGCAGGGACACATTGCCAAGCAGTGTCCTGACAATCCGAAAGGACTTTATCCTCAGGGTGGATCATGTAAAATTTGTGGGGACGTTACTCACCTGAAGAAGGACTGTCCAGACTTGGTGAAGGAGAAGGAAGAGAATACAATGACTCTTAATACCCTCACAGAGAGTGGTCTAGAGTCTTTAGAGGATGTTAATTCAGTTAAAAAGGGTCAGGAAACTTCTGAAAAATCTAAAAGTAAAGTCGTTAAATTTTAATCAATATTTGAATCATGTGAATGTAAGTTTTATTGAAAATTACATGTGTTCGATGCGTGGACTCGCAGCTCGATCATTCATGCAAAGCATATCCCCGATGATTGTACATTTTTTTTCTATAACATACGAATAATCTATGTACACAATAGAGTTGAATTTATGAAGAGATGTAATTATTGTGATTTTCCTTTTTCCCCAATTATTTTTGTATCTATTAAGTAATTCATGAATTAGATAAGCTTCTATTAATCCACTTAAATTATGCAATATCAAGTTTTAGAACACACTAGATAGTTTCTTTTTTTTACGAATTACAAGAATTTGTACATAATTTTCAGTCGTATTCATGTCAAACTTGGGCATGCGCTGTTCATTCGAGACTGTCGTCCACTTTTTTTTTTAAAGATTTAATACAACTTAGCCTTGTAAAAAAAAAAGAAAAATATTTCTACTCTTGTGTTGACAACGTAAAAGAATTTTTAGTTTTACTTTATTCGTATTAATTAATTCTGTAACTATGTTAATATATTTATATCTTCGTCTATTTTACAATCCTTATTTACTAATCAATCTGTTTTATTCCGTCCCCCTTCTTTATATATGTCGTTCTCCATATATAACTATATATATAAAAATTTTGAATTTGTCGCGAAAATATTTCACTTTTTTTTCGTAATTAAAATATAAAGGACATTGGATTTTTTCCATGTACTTCTAGCTTTAACATTTTTGCAAGTATCTTCGATGACAAAGTATTAAACTGAAGCGGCAAATCATTGTTATCAGTTTGTAACATCATTTAAAAATATTGATAACTGACTTGAGTATGTAAAAAGCATTTAACAGTACTAATAATTGCCGAAACGATCTCGTTCAACGAATTGAATTTATCAAGTCCAAATTTTTACAGCATCATTACTTCAATTTTCAGAATTAAAAAACTATGTAATTCCCAATTTACTGAAGCCAAAAACTACTAACTTTTACTCATCATATCTTAACCATCTTTGGCGCAAATTCGCCAACCTCATCACGACCAATTCACTATTTTCGTTATATATAAATTGTACAAACAGCCTGTGCCGTGGATTCTTCTCCTTTTAAAGATTTATTTTATTTCATAAACGCTTACCGAATGAACGAAAACAATGTCTGCTAGGTAGTAGTGGCTTCAGCTTTGTGGGCCGACTCAATTATTTCTTTTAAACACCTTCCAAACTCCTCGATTATTAGTCGTTGCGAGGTCTCCTCGTCATACATATTACGATCAGCTTCTTCAGCCTGAGCCATCAGACACTGGCACGTTATTTCCACGACTTTGTCAGTCAGGAAATTAAAAGGTTGCCTGTGAAAAAATGAAACAAATTAATAACGATAAGATTATAATTTTTTCCTCTGCTAAAATGTTTTATTACTTAATGAGTATATACCTTGGGCCAGTGTTTGAAGCAGCAGGAATTCTAAAAGCCATTTCTGCCAGTTGCTGAATTTTAGCTTTGTTCAGAGTCAATTGTGTCGTTCTCACTTCTGCAGCCTCTGCGAGGTCTTTCAGAGTCTTCTTCTCCATGACAGGCTCTTCCACATTTCTGCAGCCTATGCATTTGCAGTTATTAGAGCAAGCAATCTTCGCCTGCAACACACAAAAATAATATTTAGTCATGTGAATTATCAAATTTTCATAGAAACTTAGAAACAAAAATTATAATTTACCTCATAGCATTCGCAATAATTCTTCAGACAACCACTGCGTTTGCAATTACATCCTTTGTTGTGTCTCCGAGTATCGTCGCCTGTCTCACGACCTTTGCCAATCTTTGGACGAAAAGCGTTGGGATTGCGTTCCAGACACGACTTAATGGCGCGTTGTCTCTCCTCTTCATTCCCCAAATTGTTAGAGCAGTTGTTGCAATTGCACATGTTACAGAATTCGCCATTCGCAAAGCAATCGCAGTATCTGAGGGCGAGCATGTTAACAATTTAATGGATAAGTCACAATTTTAAGGACTAAAAACAGTGATAAATGCTGCCCACAATGGAATGGTGTTCTTTCTAATGACGCTCTAGAAGCTTTTTAGACTGTCTTCTTTTTCTAAATGGAATCTCAATAAAAGAAGCGAGGCATACTTCAACGCCTCCTATATTTTATTCCAATTAATAATCCATATAAAAATTGACAATCGAAGATATTCGAAAATAGAATAAAAGATAGAAACAAAAATTACTTTTGTTTACTTACAATTTCAAACACTGCGACTTTGTACAGTTACAAGGTTTCCGAGGTCGAATTCCATTTGCATCGGCACTCGAACTGTGTGATTTGGTGATCTTCGGCGTCTCTGAGATTGGCATCGCAGACAAATTAGCAGAGCTTGGAGTCTGAGGGCTCTGGGAGCTCAAGACACTTGGAGTCGTTGACTGGGACTTGGATTTCGGCTCCTCTGAACTTTTTTGCTGCTGTTGTTGCTGCTGCTGTTGAAGATACTGGGCTGGCAACACGACAATGTTCCCAACATTGGAATTAGTGGATATCATAGCTTGGCCAGAAGCTAATTGACTCAATGCAGAGGCAGGAATAGCAACGGCATTCTTTCCTGCATTGGAAGTGGCAGGGATCAAGAGTCTTTGAGTGCCACTAACAGTGCTCATGGTTGCCTTAGGTGCCACAGTCCTCAGTGTCTGATTTCCTGTGTTTAGAGGCACGACTTTAACAATCTGCTGTTGTCCACCAATCTTCTGGGTCACTCCCATTGTCTGCAGAGTCGTTGAAGTCTTGGGCTTGCCCACTGTCATGACATTAGTCGTTCCTGACGAAGGAGTACTGACCAATCTGACGTATTGCACCTGTCGACCAGGCATTTGGATCTGATGCACCTGATTTGAGCCTACGATATTCTGATTTGCTGGTATCCTGATGATTTGTCCACTGCCCAAGACAGTTCCGGACTTCAGGGCACTCTGACGAATGATAACCTTTTGCGGATTCTGCTGGGAAGTTCCTTTGACAGCATTAGAGAACGTTGTCATCTGGGAATTGACGATTGACGCCGGTCGAACTTGGGTAGTGACTGCTGGAGCAGGCAGAATTTTTGCTGGGGATTTACCAGTACTCGTGGGGATCAGAGTCAATTTTGGCGGCTGTGACGACGAAGACTGGACCAATTTGTTCACGATAATTCCCTGCTGCTTTTGTGTAGTTGATGGGAGAATGTGATGTACCTTGCTGGGTGACAGGAGACCCATTTGTTGTGCCTGAGCAAAGGTTATTGTCTTTGTTGAACTCGTTATTGATTGACTGGCTGCACTGCTTGTGATGAATTTTATTGTCTGAGCTTGCTGGTTGTCCTGCGGTGAAGCTGCTATCAGTAGCTCTTGGTTAGGTTGATTTTGATTGCCACTTATAATCATCTTTGTGAAGAGATTTCTGTTCTGCTGGTTCTGTTGGGCTGGGCGTTTTACTGATGCTTGGACTGTTTTTGTGGTTTGGACGTTACTCAATGTGATACCACTCGATTGAGACGTGGCCACATGAGACTTTCCAGTCTGGGCTGAACGTAGATGGACGATGCTTCCATCCGCAGACTTGGCTGTGATGAGAGACTGGGCTATGGATTGAAGTTGGCCTGGAGAAGCTGAGGCTGGATGGGAAATCTTCAGGATTTGACTGGCTCCTTGTCCACTAGCTGGTGACACAATCATGATTGATTGACTCTGTGTGGGTTGAGGAATGCTCTGCTTCACCTAGAACCATTATTATTCAATGAAAATGTCGTGGGAATGGCTTTATTCAATTTGAATTATATTTACCTGCACTGCCGATATAGGAACTCTCTGTAGGGTCGGTTTTGTTTGGAAAATAATGTTCTGGTTGTTTTGATTAGCTGTGGTGTAGATTATTTGGTCGTTCTGAGACACATGCTCCTCAGATACATCAGTCATCTCAACATCAGGAGTGATAATCTCTTCACTCTCCACAGTTTCCTCAAGTGCTACGCTGTCCTCTTCAGTTGTCGTCACTTCTTCAGCATTCATACATTCTAGATCTGCTTCTATACTAGCGAAGGCTTCATATTCACTGGAGGAATACTGCTCTGAACTGTGAGAGAGACTCAGGGCACTGAGGTCAGTGTCTCCAAGCACTATTGGCTCAACGAGAGCTGCTGATGCTGATGCTTTGTTCGTAGCCATCGTGAATAGACTTTGTCGAGGTGTTTGGACCTAGAAATATAGAAAAACAACATCAATTAGAATCAGGATAATTCTTTTTTGGTCATTTTATTGTTGATCAGCATTGTAAGAATGAGGTTAAAATCTTGGGAATTTGAATTGTCTATGTTAACAATGTAGAAAAGCTTTCATTAAATGTTTGGATAATAAAGAATGACAATTGACGAGATCACTCGCTCGTAATCTTCAAGGAGGCCTTCAATGAAGTCATTCATTGGGCCTAAATTTAAAAATTCAAAAATTCAAATACTAAACGACCAAAGACATCATCAAGGAACTAAAAATTGTCCAGCCATGTACCAAAATTCTTAGGTTAAACATGGAATGTAATAATGCATGGAAATAACATTGTTGTTGTAACGTGAAAATTCGAACAATTATGGAAAATTCGAAGCGTACGAACGACGACTGTGTACATTAGCGCCATTTATTGCTCGAACGCGCCATTTTCCGTAAACCAAACTTGGAATGAATTTTTTCAGCACACAAAGCTTAAATACATGGCAAAAATCATTGGAAATAGCGAGAGTATCAAAAGGAGCACTTGAAACGAGCCAGAAGAGCAAAATTCATGGATTAATCGCGGAAAAATCACACTTTATCGAACTTAACCTACAATTTCTTGATTCGTATCGAGTGCTCACTGCGGAGGGTGGGGGCGTGCCTCTTCAAATAATATTTTCGATTATTTTGTCGCTAACCTATCTAGACAATTAGCTGTCCAACAATCACGACATTACGTTCATTATTTCAACAACAATCTCAAATTAATCGAACATACCTGCTTGGAACCTTGATATCTCGAATTTGTTCAAAATCACGCGCCCACCATTGCTGTCCCACAATGCATTGCTCGCAGCTGTGTATAAACAGACGCAAAGGTCGTCTGTAAATTCCAAATGTCCAATTTTGGAAGCAAACGAGAGGCTAAAAAGACGCTGTGACCTATTCTCAACACTCTGAGGATTCTAGTGAAGGGAATTTCATCGAATTCTAGGCTATTTTCTAATGATTATTAACCTGTTTTTTCGCGCACTTTGCGAATTTCGATTTCGCCATATTTTGCCCGTCCGCGGCTAAAAACACGTCAGCCTATTACCGCCCTCTTCAGCCAATCAAAATTCTCCAAACTTCAATAAAAATATAATTGTAAATTCCATTGAATAAAAAACAATATTCACGGCGTCATTTACCTTTAATATCAAATGATCCAGGTCACGTTGAATTTATGATTCTCCTTTAAATGAATTTAATTCATTCAATTCCGTGAATCAACTGATTTACAGGACTCCATGTGTGTTCGCGGGAAACGGAAAACAATAAAATTCTATCCAAAATCGAAAATGCGACCGATGCACCATCTACTTCCATTTTGTCCTAGAGGGGAGGGGATAATCATTCGGATATGCTGCTTCGGCGCACTTCGGTCTTCTTCGGTCTGTGTTTTTTGAAATCTCGTGCTAGCGTGTATACTTAAGTATTCTTCGAAGGTGTTTAGTGTTTAAAAATTCACAAAACAGTTGAGTAAATACAATATTCACAGAATTTCATATGTTCCATACATCCTCGAATTATAAAGCTTAGTTATAACTGTATTTTTACGTCATTACTCTTGTGTTTATAGGTTAGGAATAAGGACATTGGATTGGGATTGGAACCCGTTGATTCCTCTTGAACTCGACTAGGATTCTCTACAATATGGACAATATGTTTCCGACAGAAATTTGGGAAATAATTCTCGGGAAAATTGATGAGCCAATTCTGCTCATGAATCTCCAAACGGTTTGCAAAAATTGGGACAAAATGATAAAGAGGATTTTCTCGAAATATACTAATTGGCAAGTGGCTTGTGACCGGTACGTTCCAGACTTTTCGGTTTGGAAAAGAAGGCAAAAGCCTCCTTACGATCGCCTTTCATGATCGTCGTCACCTCCACATGTTTGGCGAAGCCACTACGTATCATGGAACAAATGGAAAAAGGAAATGGTGCACCCAGTTAAGTTCTCCGAATTGGAACGAATATCCTGCATGAAGCTGTTTGGTATGACATAAATCAATATACAACGTGTTTTTCATAACTTATTAATTTTCATAACTTTTAATCATTCTTTACTTGTTTTTTTTTTAGATAACTGTCTAGCAGTTGGGATGACGACTGGAGCAATATATGCCTATCATTTTTCAGTCTTGGAAATACCTTTTTTCACAGCGTATCACGATGAACCTGTCAGTGAGATTCTTTTCTGAGACAAATATGGTAAATTATAATCAAGATTTTTGTCACTCCGGAATGGTGCTTTTTCAATGTGCCACTCTCAAGCGAAGTTACTGAAACCTTCGTTCAAATTCAATTTGCCACTCCATACCGATGAAAAAATCGTTGCAGTGTATTCCTTCGAGTGGGAGGTAATTTGAATAGCTTTTCCAAAATATTATATTCGTTGAAGATAATTATGAAGACATTACAAATGTTTCCAGATCTATCTCTTAAGTTTAAATCAAAAAGAAACGAAGATGTACTACACAGAAGCTGAGCGGAATAATTCCGAACCTTTATTGTCAGGTCTCCTGGTCACGCGTAGTAGAGATTTGCCCAGTGAAATTGCGTCGTTCCCTTCAAACCAATTTCATTATTTGGGACCAAATGTGATGGTTTGCTTGTCTGGTAAATTTTCATTAAATTCTGAGTTCTCAACATCCTTGACGTAATTTTTATTTGTGTAATAATTTATAATTCCAGATAAACTAATGGCGTTTTCTATCAATAACGGTCCCTGGGTGACTTATGCTTACGATATCTCTAAACATTTGGGTGGGAACGTCACATCTGTGTGTTCTCTACTTAACTGCGAAGAGACTATTATAACGGGTTTAGATTCCGGTAATTTCAATGTGTCTTTAAATATACAATTTTGCTTTTAAGAATTCAATATCCTATCATTAATATTTGATTTTATAAATTTATACATATATACCTTTTTCAGGAGTCGTTTATGTATTCAGCGTAAACAAAATCGACGAATGGAAGAAATTTGAATTTCTTATTTCTAATGCAAAAAAAACATGGGTGTTAGACAAGGCACCTATAATTTTTGTGGATGTTACAACAGCCGTAAACGATGATATATATGTTATTGCTGCTACAGAGAGAAAAATTTACGTTCAGGCTGTATTCGGCCCAATTTTGGAATACTTTTATGGTGGATTCACAGACCTACTAGTTTCATTTCATACTCAACACTATAGATAATTGTAGGCTATTTTCTAATGATTATTAACTTGTTTTTTCGCGCACTTTGCAAATTCCGATTTCTTCTTTAAATGAATTTAATTCATTAAATTCCGTGAATCAACTGATTTACAGGACTCCATGCGTGTGTTCTCGCGGTAACGGAGAAACGGAAAACAATAAAGTTCTATCCAAAATCGAAAATGTAATTGAAGCACCATTTACTTCCATTTCAAGCGTTTATTTGAGTAATTTTATTTTTGAGTTTTTATAATGACACTATTATAAAAGAGAATCGAAATCAAGCAATTCTCCAAAGGATTCTTCCAT
>JABSMT010022045.1:0-16667 GCA_018902335.1 Eumacrocentrus americanus | reverse complement strand
TTATTAAAAAAATTGTTTTATAAAGTTGTTGAGCAATACAGATTTGAGTTTTAACACGCCTGATAATTATAATCGAAGATGAGGCGAAGATTACCGAGTGCCTTTTGTCAAGGACTACTCTAAATCTCTATTTATCTCAATCTGGTCCAAGGGGGAAGTCATAGTGAGAGAAAGAGGGACAGCAGGTCGTCGCAAAGCCGAAAAGTCGAGAATTCGAGCGGCTCTTGGAGACATACACACAATGGAAGTCACGAGAGAGGAACAGTGGTTTTTGCGGTTAGGGTGGAACGAAACGCCACCACAATGCTCTCGTCCTCTGTCCTCGGTCGTGTTATTAGGTGGGTCGTACCCCGTCGTGATCGCCCACCTCTCTCTCTCTCTTTCTCTCTCTCTCTCTCTGTCTCTCCTCTTTTCCTCCCTCGCTGTGCTTTACCTGCGACGACAGGTGACACACTGTGACAGTTTTTCGAGGCCATACCATACGAAAACGTCAGGGACTCTTTTGAAAATCCTTTATCCAAACTTCACGGCAATTCTTCTGTGTTAATGAATCACAAATCATTTTTCAACGCCTGATACTCCACAATAATAATAAATATTGCAATATTTTTCTATTTTTACCCAAGGTAACGTGGAATTATATTTTAATGATAGACAAGTGAATAAGAGAAAAAAAAGACAGAAATGAAGAGGAAAGGATTTTTGATGGTCACGAGACCCGGTGATTAATCCAAACGAAGTGAGAGTACCGTGACAAGCGTACTTTGTCCAGCAACGTTTTTTTTCCTCTTGAAGCGTCCAAAGAGGATTGAGAAGGAAAAGGTTAAGTTATATGTATGTATGTATATACACAGCTAGTTTGGTGCTTCTGTCGACGTCGAGCCGCTACCGAAACATACAAAGAGCCTCTCTCTTACTTATACCTGTGTAACAGCAGCGCAACAATATCTCGAAACATCCGGGCCAACCGCGCGGCAGTCACGAGAGATTCCCCAACAATTGCGACCGCGCAACATCGTAAAAAGTAGCGACGATCGATCAAAGCTTGACGTGACGAAACGCGAGATTCCGAGTAATTGCTGACGGTCGACGATTAATCTGAAGGAGCCTAGAGAGAGTAAGACACTCGCGTGACACAGTCACTTTTGTATGTACGAGTGGATTTTATTTCTTTTTCAATGTGTCCAGAGTTTGTCGGATGTCACTAAACACGAGACACTTGTATATAATACCTATAACGTGTTATTTTTTTTTCAGACCTGGTAATTGATCCTGTCGCATGTCACTTCTGGATTACGCTATTCTCTATTAAAAAACAAAAATTCTTCTTTCTCCTTAGCAAATTAATTTCTTTGATGGGTTTGAATTTTTGATGGACTGGAGATGCAAGCAATGGAATGTATATACGTGATATAACGAACGTCGAAGGCACTCGGACACCTTGTCACAGTCCCACAGTAATTTAAATCTCATTATATCGGTCTGTGGTTTGTGGTTTTGATATACGCGCTTCCATCGGGTCCTCTACTGATGCCAGAGGGTGGGAGGAGGTGATGGGACCTTGTCCCTCGTGTTCGGCGGTGGGTAATAGATCACGGAACGATTATTATCATTCCTCAGCGAGAGTAGGTCCAACGAAATATTCCATGTCAGCCGCAAATTCGAGAAGCAAATGAGTTAAAAAAAAAGAAATCTTTTGAGTATAAAAAAAACGAAGCATCAGAGGTAATGAAACACACATCTTGCCTGTGGGCCAATCATGATTCATGAGTGTGAGAGAGGAGGGCATCAATTTGATGTATATATATTTACAGGACAGAATATTCGAGAGGGACAGTAAACATGATGAATTTTCCACGTTGTCGCGGTTGATGTAGAAACGAAAACAAGGGTGATTTCCTCTGTGGTGTCGAGCAACAAGTGGACAGGGGATGGAGGAAAAAAAAGGTCGCATCGATGTCAAGTCGGGGAAATAAAAAAGTCACCCCTCGTCCCCGAGGCTGGAGGCGGCTAATAAAGGCGACAACAAGCGGGAAAAACGTAGCAAGCAGCAAAGCATCAAGGGGGTGGAGACGCAGAGCCGATTTCCTCAGAGGGCGAAACGACGCGATATATATATATTTAGGGGTGATGGGGTGGAGGATAAAAAAATTGGGGAGAGAAGATAGGAGGCTTAAACGCTTCTGGACGACACAATAGAATTTTATCTGGGGTGTACTTTCTTTCTTTTCTTTTTCTTTCTACATTTTTTGTTGCCAATGAAATCCTCTGAGCCCACCCCTTTGACTGGAAAATGTTTGAGTCTCTCAGCAAACGTATACCGAGGAATATAAGAGAGTGAGGAATTGATGGTAAAGCACGTCGATTAATTTTCCTTTCTAGCTTTGAACTCACTTTCATCCCTGGACACAGCGCATCAGAAAGCAAATATATACACTCATCCAAACGATTTGCTGCTTAGCATTACGTAAAAACCAATTACCCGGGAATGCCTCTGTTGATTGTGATCAGTGCGGATCTGATGCCAGAGGCCACCTCCTGCATAGGAGAAGGGGAGAGCTCGACAGTGTGTGTACCCGGGGGGTTATTATTCTATCGAAATGTATCCAATGTCAAATGGGGTCGAAACACGTGTCACTTTGAAGCGTGTATTGGTGGTGGTAAGTTGCAAATATCCAATTTCATATTTTTCTCGTTTTCGTTCAAATTATAGCTCTAAATAAATTTTATTAAAAATTTCATTCCCCTAATGGACATGATTATTTGTTTAGACCATCAAGTGTGTGATCAAGCTCGTATAATTGAACTGTCCTGAATCGTTTAGAAAGCGATTAGGAACACCGTTCATGGCAACGATTGCGATTCAATAGAAACGTATACATAGTTTGGAAACGGTTAGCGCCGGAGGGTCGTATACGCGTACGACCTCTGTGATCGGTGGTCCGTGTAATCGCCAAGTATGCAGATGATTAAATTTGCAACATCATCGCGGCAACCCTAAAGCGCCGGTTAGGGGGTGAGAGGAGAGGCCGGAGAGCAATCCTGGGGTCGTTAGATACTCCGCGGGAGTTTGACTCGCGGTCTGCCAAAGGCCCTCGCTGAGGTTGTCTGCTTCCTGCTATCTCTCTCTCTTGCTCTTGTGCATACTTAGTGCCTCGACTTGTGTTTTAAATCAAAGCTCAATTGAGCCATCATTCTAATCTCAAAATTTTATTAATTCAGCTAAGTAAATAAATAAATGTCTTAAAGTTTTATTTTTACATGTCGCTGATAAAATTTATAAATTTTCAAATGAAGGCGTGTGTGCTAAATTTACTATCAGATGATGAGGACCAGCCAAAATAACTTGGACCAATCGAGACGATTGGCCAATTATGCGTGTATATATAAAGGAGTGCGGGGGCTCTCGGGCTGCATCAGTTGAGAGTAGGGAATAAGGCAATTATAGGCCTGGAAGAACTTCGACCCCAAAATGAGAGAAGACAACGATGTAATTCATGGGTGCGGATCAGGCTTTTCTGGATGATGTGACGAGCGATTTAACGACGAATCGACTGTATTTATTTGTCGTTTGAAGAGCCTGGCAAGAGTAGAGAATGAACAGGCGCACGTCCATGGCTGTCACAAAAAATCATATCATATTCCTTCTGAAAATTTTTTTTCTCCAATAATTCCGTTTGGCAAACGTATCGCTTCCCTTATGGGTTCTCTATTATTTTCAACCACTCGTCTAGGGGGGGTTTTTTTTCTTTCTTTCTTCTACCCTCTCCACCAGCACTCATCCGGCGTCCCATTTTCTCCAAGATCTCGGCCAGCTAACGTCATATTCAATGGCCAACCAATCACAATATTTTTGACGAGTTATGTCAGCATAATGGGCTGTACCGAAGGGCCAAATGAAAGACGGAGAGGAAGAAGCAGCGACTAAATGTGCATTCAGCTGCGTCTAAACACATGCTCCCTTGTTATAATTCGCTGGGACAAACACAATAGTGTTCTTGGGTCCTTATGTCTCGGGCGCTCCGCGGACGAGCACAAAGACACTCTCACGCGCGCCGCGTATCCTGCTTATCCCGTCAGTTTTCCCTCGGGACGGGCTGTGGAGCGTGTGTAACGCGCCCATCCGTCCGTGAGTTATGAGGGATGCTCTGAGATATTAATATTTTGTATCATCCTTACTACTCTCTCTTCTATCTTTTGTCGTTTGAAGTCCCGCGTCTGCCGAGGTCTTTCAAGAGCCCCTTATACACATATATACGTATATGGGATAGACAAAAATTGTGATTTCCTTTGAAAGACCGGAGAAAATCGTTGAATGAGTAAGGATCTGGACCGGTTTTAACGTTCAATCTCTTCCGGATTTTCGCATATACAAGTCGCTCCCTTCTAAATTTTTTTTTAATAATCGTTCTAGTGCGACTGCTGATGCTCTCAAAGGAATGTTGATGCGTCATCTAAACTGATTGCTTGAGGACAACAATAACTGATGTTCACAAGTTGCCTAATGTTCTAAAGAAAAAAATCTCCAAGTTATAACATGAGACCGTGAAAAGATGCAATATTTCAAAACTTTCGAAATCCAGCTCTTTCTCTCCCTTTCTAAAAATTTTCCCCCGGGACAAACATACTCTGATGCCTCTCGCCTTTTCTCTATCCCATTGTTTTCTTTTAACCGCTCTTGCTTTCGTGCGTCCGCTACGATGACGTCTCGTTTTTCCCCCTGCAAAAACAAAACGCACGGTCGGCTATGAGAGGAAATATATCTGAAAAGGTCCCGTGGAAAAATCACGAGAAAAGGTGTGACCGTGCCACGCCTCAACACTCGACTCT
Source organism: Eumacrocentrus americanus (assembly GCA_018902335.1). Taxonomy (NCBI): domain Eukaryota; kingdom Metazoa; phylum Arthropoda; class Insecta; order Hymenoptera; family Braconidae; genus Eumacrocentrus; species Eumacrocentrus americanus. Next base: position 11,837 of record JABSMT010022045.1, on the reverse strand, counting down.
CGCTGGTTCTCGCCGACGAAAATTACGTGGCTAAACGGTAGGTACCTCGCAGCTATACGGCTTTCACGCGGGCTCATTTATACCGTCTCAACACCCCCGGAACGCGATTGTTTCCACCGCGACCGCAGGCACTACCTAACGATCCTCTCTGGCGTTTGCGATGCTAGTATAGAGAGAGGATAGGAGTAGATAAAGGAGTAGTCTACTACTCTGAGTGACTGAAAATCTAGGAGACTTGAGACGATCCCAAAGAAATGCTTGGATATATATTAACGCTGTCATTATTCCTCTTATGATGCCCTTCCAATACATCGTCGTGTCCATCTCAAACTCGCAGCGTCATTCTGCTTCCAATTTGTATCGATTGGAATTTATTTTGTTTCTCTCTTTGTTTCCCGAGGCTAACATGACCATCAAGCAAGACACAATTTTACGATAGCCATATGTGTTTGAGGTTACTTAATGAAAATAATATTGGTGCGTTTGAAAATTTTGGAAGCACCTCTTCCAGATGACTTGGACGTGGTCGTTTCGATCCGGTCCAGTTATCCTCAAACGCACGTGGCCCCAACCTTATGTCAGTAGTGCCAAGCAACTTCTTCTCACCCTCGATATTCAATTACATTACGCAACCTCGCGGATATTATGTGAAACGTTACGTGCATGTATATGTATTTCGAATAAAGAAAAAGACTTCACTCCAGGGTTTTCGCACCCCAAAAAGTCTTTGATGGAACTTGTTATTATCTTCTTCCTCTTCCTGGGATATACATACATTATATATTATGTTGCCATCATAATTTCGACACTTCCAGGAAGGAGTTTGGAGTATATAGCAGTTGTAAAATTTTATTGAGCCTTAAAAGTCATGATGTCTTTTCGATAGAGCGATTTTCAGTATTACAAACGCTCGGTAATACTTAGTCGCCTCAGACCACAAATTCGACCACCCTGGAGGTAAAGTCATGAGTGTTGCCTCCTCCTCCTGCGATTGAGCAACCACAGAGAATAATAAAAACGCTCGTCATTCGATGTCGTTACATTCAATTCGTATATGTATGTATGTGTGTAATATGTTTTTTTTTCAATGCGACTGACTTTAAACAAAATTGCCCCGTCTGAGTGTCATCGTGTCGGATAATAGCCAGGTTCTTTTGCCGCATTCCTGCACGCAAGCCCGCCAGGCGACACTTTGGATAACGATCGGTTGTGTCCAACGACGCGGATCACCCGAATTCGTTCCTGGTAAAGTACATTTTTAGTGCTGAATCCCTGTTATATGTATATACATGAGCAGATAAAAAGGACACTCTCGATTGATCTTACACTGTAATTTTAAATCCCCCAGGATGATCGAAAGGGGATTTTTATTGGAGCTGACTATCGACGAGCTTCAACTTTCTCTCCCGACAGACAGCTGCCTGATGCATTTGGCGATCGACACACCGGGTCTATTCTCGTCGAGCAAAGGCACATCTCTGGCAGCCCACACATTCGTCCAAAGAGGTCGTATAACACCGTGTGCGCTGATCGATCTGCAAAGACTGGGTTAGCATCAAAGGCGACTAATCATCTGGAACTTTATTTTTTCAGTTTCACGACGGACATTTCGGTTTTCCTTCAAAGAGAATTGCTCTCTGGAGACACGTTGCTGTGGTTTCACGGAAGTCCGGGTGTCTCTGCTCGCCATCAACGTCGTGGGTAGAACGTTGATGTGGCTTCCCAGAAAATCCATCGAGACTTTGTCACCAAAGCTATATACACTCATGCTTCTAGCTCGTGCACTCTGACATCGAAAATAGTTTGAGAGTAGTAGGCCTTTTCCTCTCTGCCATATGGTTCGCGTCTCGCGTGGTTTGGAACGTCTCGCGACACTCTTGTATTTCTGTCCCACCCAGTGTAAACAAACTCAAGTGACGATCGCCATCCAGGAATAACATTCCCTCTACTCTACTTTGTCCCTGCAGAGCTGCATAATGTTGTAAGTTTCTTTACAATAATATACATACATATACAACGTCATCAGTTTAGTTGGATTTGACGATTTTTTGTTCTAGGTTCTCATCCGCAAATGAGTAATCTTGACTCGACTCGGTTGGCCAGCAATCAACAAGGCAAGCCTTTGTGCTGTTTTGTCGCCGTTCACGACACGCCGTGACGAGGGAAAAATTATTCCAGCGTCCGGCAGACTATAAAACGCTCTTTGTGCTCGCACTGCTCCTCGTCTCTTGCCTCAACAGTCGAGAGGGGACAAACGTAAACACTCAGGGAGAGAAGGAATTTTTCTTTGCAACGATCACGATGAAGACGAGTCGAGCCCTCTCAAGATCGTCAGGGGATTATAATGTACGCACACGTTGCGAGTCTCATCCTCACATTTTTAACGGTAGAGATACACCCACTTGGCTCTGGATCCTTTATTCATACATATGCACATGTCTTGGGACACAACATTCATGCGTGCAGGTACACCCTACATGTATATCATAGGAACAAACGACCAAGCTCTGTCGGTAATTATCAGGGCCCAGGGCCACGAGTAATGGCATCTCCCGCAGTGTGTGCCCAACACGAATTCCAAAAGGTGATACACATACGGCTCGACGCTAGCATAGTCTGAGGGAATTTTGCAGATGGCAACTGAGTGAACAGGAGTGCGAGCGAGAGGGCAGGCAAACATGTTGGCGGCTTAGCTTTGCCAGAAACAGAGACAATGCACCCCCTGTGGTGGCGCCCAAATAAATTGTTTTATAGGCAGGTTATATGTGTACCTGTATATCTACGTGTTGGCTTTTTGAATTTCGTTCGTACGATCGTCACCGAATTCTGACCATCAATCAACATTTTTTAGTTTTGTTTGCATCATCATCTTTTTCCCTCTTGTTTCAAATGACGTTTATTGATCGTCGTGATTGATACGCACACCTTTTGATGGTGTCGGCGCGATTCTTTTTAAAGTCCACGTGAGAAATCGTCAAAAGGGAGAGTGAAATGAAAAAAAAAGAGCGAGGGAATTATTCCTAGGACAAAGAACTAATTCTCGTCCCCTTTCATACATCTATACAGCGAGCTGGGTTTCCACCTGCCACCTATACCCAGTTCTCTTTCACTCTATAACCGAGCCAATCCCGCGGCTCATTTGTCCGCGCACGCCGCGCGTCGATTGAAAGACAAAAGGCCTTTCTTTCGCCCACAACCCTCGTGGGGTTTGCGCTCGTGGAGAAGGACGTTTGCTGCGAGCTAGGGGTGGCTATTCTGTTTTGTGCTGTATATTATTATTATACAATGGCTGCGCCGTCGACTTAACGTGACGTTTTGACATAACCAAGCGCCACTGCTGACTGCATGATGTGATAAAGTTTGAAAAAATGTTTATTGCATTCATATTTATATTCAAGACGATGACTACTAGACTTAACATTTTGACTGTATTTATTTATCCAAACACTTTGTCAGTCGAGTGCAAGAATAAAAAATCAAGGGACTTGTATATTCTCTCTAGGCACCATGAACCAAAGCGTTCCAACATTTCGTATTTGCTTGGAACCAGCTCCAAGGACCAACGTCCGGCTTTTGTATAATCGTTTACTTAATGCTGTACCCTTTCATTCTCTCTCTCTCTCTCTCTACATGTATATAGCGTTAGCTCTCTGGCGGGGGCCACGGGAGATGTGCCGAGACATGCATAATGCGAGTGTGTGGCCTTTTTGCCGCGATATTATTCCGCTCTCGTGGCTTACGAACTGTCTTCGGCTTTCTCACTGTTATGTTGGAGACTGGGCCTTGCGGGCTATACGGCTGCATCATGGTAATGCTGCAGAGGGACACGGACACGACGCAAGGGATATACCTGGATAAGCGTTCCAGGAGATGGCGCCTCCGGCTCCCGGTACGCACAAGAGTACGGTCCGAGTCAAAAGGCTCGATCGTCATCTTGATGACCACAGCATTAAGCTCGCGATTCCACTGCTGATGATCTTGCAGTTTAATCAGATATATATATAACAGCTCTTGGGTGAGTTGCGAAGCAAAGATTCTTCATGATAACAACATAGGTATAAGTCCCACGAAATTTTGTGAATTTTCTCTTTCAAGGTGACGCTGATGCATCAGTCCCAAAGTTTAATCGACCCCGAACGATCTACGGAGCATCATTCTAAAACGCAAAGCCAGGCAGGATCATCAGGGTGGTCGGTTGTACTCTTGCCCTCGGCTGTACCTCGCGAAGAAGGTGGACAAGTTGAGTCCTGGGTCTCTGAAAGCGTGGGCGGGGCGGAGCACGCATAGCTCCCGGCCTCTTCTCTTATTCTTCCTTCGTCCTCTTCGTCTCCTGGCCCCGCTTGTGTCCCACGATATATATCCCTTCCTCCTGGATGCTTATATACTCTACACTCATCGTCGTTTTATTTCCACTATACGTCCCGCAAGAACGTTTCACGTGTACGTTTTACCTCTCTTTTACTCGCTTTGTTGTCTTCGCGGCCATGTCCGACTAGTAGATGACGTCGAGACTTTAATGCTTCTAGGGCATACAGACGTATATATGTATATATATGTATGTGTGTGTATATAGTTGCCAACGAATGAGATTACACGTTGAGCCCACCCGCGGCTCTCGATCTTCTCTACATTCACCAAGTGAAAGATGTCTGATGTAAGAGAACGTAGAATAACCTGGTGTCTTTGATATATAATTGTCTTTTATATATGTACTAGTTGATCATAGCACAGCGCGCGCACAGTAATTGTGCTCTTTTCCGCCGGAAATGCTTAAATTTTTGTTAATAAAAGTTATTCAGCTGTTAATAAACGTCAGCTGATTAATACGCCAACCAATCAAAATCATTATAAATCGATGACAATGTGTTACACCAACTTTTTAGATGTTGACATAGTTAAATATGAATTTTTATACTATAGAGAATAGTAATAATGTAAATGGCTGTAATGCATACGTCACCGATTCCACGTGTAATTAAGTGCGTCCAAGGAACAGAAGGAAGCGAGAAAGAGATGAGTATTATGTATAGAAACCGCGCAGTAAAACGATCGTCATAAGGGCACAGCGGCATCGGCGGCACCACTACTTCTCTACGACGTCTCCCGACAATTTCCTCTACGTCCGTACAAGGCCCGTGGCACGCGGCGAAATTGACGCGCCACTTTTGCCGGCGCTCCGGAGGCGATCTTTACGACCGGCTGTTTTACCATCCTTCACATCCTCCTCGCGAGATCCTCTCTGTTGCCGCAATGCTGCCAGAGTAAAAATCTGCGTCATTTCCTTTTTTTTTAGCATTCCAACATGGCGAAAAAAAGAACAGGCTCACTTTCAGTCCGTGAACCAGCTAAAAAAACGTTTCCTCGTGAAGTAACATCAGAAATTGTCAAATCTGTGATATTCCTCTACTATAGATCTCTGACTCTAATAGTGCCTGGTGTAGCAAGATCGGTATATTAGAAATGAGAAAAGAAAATAGTCTGAGAGATTTAGTGTCTTCTCGTGATCGACATTAAAATGATCGAGGACCGATTGGCCAAGCAACGCTGCTGGCGTGCATTTCGGGCTAGGGAAATAATAATTGTGAAAATCACGAGTCGCGCAGTGAAGATCGGGCCCTGGGGCCGGCCCCGCTAGGCCCTGACGTAATCCTCAACTCTATATATATACATACAGAATACAAAACTCATTCCTTTTTCTATCTCTCTCTCTCCGTTTCACTGAAACTTCAACTATACTCGACCGGCAGCAGATCACAGATTAAACAACAAGACTCGGAGTCCTTCTCCTCGATAATTACTCGACGGTGCCCGGGGTAATTGCCGCAATCCGGGGAACGGCTGCACGCAGTTACTCTGCGATAATTCAAACCCAACGGTGATTTCGAGTCGGATTATATTGCCGGGGCAGAAGTTACGTTACGCGGGAACCATCGCCTCCGCCCTGTACGAGCCAAGTTGGAATTGGTTATGCGGAGGCTGAAATCGAGTCCATTGTGGCACGACGTGGCCCCTCCGCCAAAGCCTTCATCGTCACGATCGACGAGGAATCAAACGCGCTGAGCTCTCGGTATATAGTCAGAGTTCAAGGCATCGCATTGAGGCGCGTGCCACGATCATCATCATCATCCTACAAATAGAGACGATTTAATCTCTAACGTGTACAGTCTATAGCTCAATAGACGTACTCATTCCGCAATCGATCGTCCCCGCGGCAGCAACGAGAGAAGCCGTCGTACCAGGTGCGTGTTTCGAAGCCAAGTAATTTGCGAATCGTCGGAAATCGACGCGCACATCGATAGTCGAGGCTTTTATACATGCGTCCACATTTAGAATTTATGTAAAGCATGATTAATTTTTCTCTAAATCATGTTAATTAAAGCACATTTGTATGCAGAGCAGGCGTGTAGTCGCAAAAAGGAGTATATAAGACAAGAGAAAATGAAATAAAAAAATAAAATTAGAAAAAGAAAAATTATATTTGAGGATCACCCGCGAAATCGATCCTCGGGCTTTAATAATGCATTCGGCTCCCAGGAACACGACCCGACGAAGACAATATTTTCGGGTTTGGCTCGGTCATCAGCTTGTAATTAAAAGTTCCCCACGATGGGGGACCTCGCGCGGTCCCATTCTCTCTTTCTCTCTTTCGTTCTCTGCGCATCGGGCCCCGTGCGGTGTCATTATTTTGAACCGTGCGGCGGCGCCAGGACCCAGTATCTCATCGTTCCTCTGAAACGGATCTATACCGGGTGCTCCAAAAGTCACTCTGACCCGAAAACTTTGGGTCTGAAAATTATATTAAAATTATCGTATAGAGTCAATGCGAAATAATTCTTTTTCCTTTGATTTATAAGATCGAATGAATATTGTGGAGTTGTTATTTTTGGTTATCACCCGGTATAAAAATGGCGGATGATGGGGATGCGTGTCTAGAGACCTTTCTCCACCCGAATGCCCGCCGCGTTTTTATTTACGGCCACTGGGACAGTTTTTAATTTGCTTCTACGCTAGAGGGGTACAAAAGGGACTGAAGGAGAGATGAGAGAGAGGGCCAAGGCTCTGGGGTATATGAGCGTATATATATACAAGGACGACGATGGTCGTCGTCGAGGAAGGAGGTGAAGGGGATGATGGCACAGACGGTCCTTTCGCGCTCGCGGTCTTTAAGGAGTTTTGGCCCTGTTAGGGCACCGTGGGAGGAGGAGGCGGACGGGGCGTTTCTGTGGTCTTCGCCCGGGGGGCGGGCACGGACCCGCTAATAAATCCTTAATTATAATTGCGCGGCGCGTGACGGGAATAACTCTCTGATTTAATTACTGATCGACGGCTATTATCCCGCACACCACATTATTATTGATCCCCCCCGTCATAGAGAGACGTTTACAAGTGCATTGCTAATAAAAATGTATAATTCTGTATCAGACAGATGTCAAAAGATAAATAAGGAGAAAAAATTTCTCATGTCATTTATATATATATATAATGATGTCTAATACGAATCCTCCATACCTGAAAAATTCCTGAGGGACGAGAGAACTCTTTCCTTGATAATTGAGCGTCTCTCCTCCCCCTTCATATATCTGTAGTATATACCTCGGCAATTTTTTATCATTACTAAGAATTCGGATCTGTCAAGATGTCCTAGTCGTATGGTTGCGTTAATTACGGTTCCCGCGACTATTCTTTCTCTCTTTCCCTCTTGCTTGAAAATAATTATAATAATTAGAGGACACGCCCACTTGCCGTGCGAGATGGATGGACGCGAACGGTTTTTTTTTTGTAGTATTGGACCATAGTATATACACAGTTCACGGTAAAACGTGATGGACAGAGACAAAGAGGACAGTAGAGAAAGGTGAGGAGCACATCCCAAGGGACAACTAATACATATATATTGTCTGAAAGACAAAGGGTAGACGCTAGATTCTTCCAAGACTCACGGCAATATTTCGTGTTTCCCGTTCGTTCTAATTGCGCAAACTAATGTACCCAATCGTGGCGCAGTCATTATATTTACTTCGAAAAATGATAAGGCTGTCCAGTAAAAATTGTCTTTATTGTGTCTTGAAATTTAAAAAGTATTTTTCAATAACAAATGTTAGTTAATTAATTAGTAAAAAAAATCATTCATTTTTTTGCCATCTTGTCTTCTTGAACTCCAGATCGTGCGGCGGTGGGTGGGGATGAAAAGGACCTACGGGGGTCCGAAACCGTCTGTCATCTCCCAACGACTAATGGTTGCTTCACGCTGCTTCATTATATTTTCTAAATGTAAATTCGTACACGGGTCCCGGTGAGTCTGTCGTTCTCGTGAGCGCCGCGGTCTGGGACCAAAAGGCCCCGGAGCGACTCGCGCGGGGACTTGTAAAACTGGCGCGGCGTTAGAGAGTAGGGCACAAAAGTAGCCTCCAGGCCGATATGATTCTGCCGGATCGCGGGCGACAGTTTATGGTCCCTAGATGTGCCCTCTCGCGGCCAATTAGCCCCCAAACTTCCAGGAAATTCTCGTGAATCTTCCACGCGAGTGTCTATATACTTTTGATGTTCTCTCTAGAAGTTTTATCGCCTTTTATACGGTCTGATGATTTTTTTTCGTTTTTTCTTTTTTTGTTTAAGAAAATTAGTGTCACTTATTTAATCATGGCAGCGAAATCGGTTCCGGGGAAGAATAGAACTTTCACGAATATTACAGGGGGATGTGTGGAAAGGAGGAGAAGCAAAAATTGAAGGCGACGTCGTGGCTATTATCGGCCCCTGGTCTTTTTGCAGGAGCCAACGAGAAAGGCAATCGGTGGAGAGGCCATTGTCTCGAGAAGATTACAACACGTTCGGGTGGCTGCTTATAATATAGGCACCGTCTGCCGCCCTATTCCGCGTCTCTTTTGCCCCTGCATTCTCCAGCAACAACTTATCTCCATCTCTCATTCGGAATCGCAACCTACTCTCTCTCTCTCTATTTCTCCATTCACCTTCGAAGACATCCAACCAATCTCACTCCGAAAAGAAGAGTATATCAGTAGTAGGTCCCCTCCTTTTGCCATTCTCATTGCTCCGTATATTTTTCAATCTTCTCCGCTGCTCTTTTCACTCTCATCATCGTGTCTTGCATTTCTTTTAAGCTTCGAAGATTCCACCGAAATGAGTAGACACTAGCTGGCGACATTCTTCATGCAGAGAACAGGCTTCAGTTAATGGGATCGCAGATCGCGTCCTTCTCATATTCTTCTGCTCATCCTGGACTCTCTTACTCTCGCTGATATGTTCTCGTCTTTCGTTCTCTTCATGAGATCGGAACGAGAAGCTCCCAGGACTAACTCACACTCCCTCGACGACAGCGTCCAATGAACGACGGCAGAAAAAGTCAAGCAATTTGAGTCCACGTTGCTTATTACCAATCGCCTCTTCGGGTCACAAATTGGTTTTTGGGGGCCCCCGTGCACGTTCTTCCATCCTCATTTCATGTGGGGGCTGCTTACAGACCATCAGAACACCATCAGATTTAAAAAGAAGCGTCTGTATGTGCAAGTGAGATTGAGTCAGTCCAAGTTGACGGGAGGCGTTGGCACGTTCTTATTTTCAACTCTAACATTACATACTTATATAAATGTATGTACAAACTCTGATAACTTCGTTATGATCATATCATCTCCATTGATTTTATGGCTTCATTCTTTTATGTAATGTCACGTAAAAGACTATAGCACTTGTAAAGAGATATTTTCATGGAGTGTGATCTAGATGTTCTTCATTGAAGAAAATTTGTATACTCTTACATGCATGTGATATGGTTTATAAGATGATGCGCGACAGAGAGCGAAGAAAGGGCAGTTTATTACCCACCTGGTTTGCTAAGATGACAAACCAGCGATTGGCAAACTTATTATTGGTTATTGATCGGTTATTTATTCAAATGAATGCAGATTACCGTGGTGGGTTTTCAATGCTGCGGCCAGTTAGCGCGCGCAATGAATAAATTGCTACCGGGCGCTCGCGCGCCACCAGAGTACTTATACATAGTAGGCATTATATACATCCAAGCTGCTCAATGCTCACTGCTCTCGTCTGTCGTTCTACTCCGGATTCGTATCAGTCATCGAATTTCAATAATTAATTGAACGGCCGCGACGCCGGTCGCGCGTAACGCGCCTTGCGGTCAACTTCCTATACATAATTATTGCCAGTGATATGTATATATACACATAGCCGGACGTCGCACTCGTTGATCCTGCGAAGCAGAGTTAAATAAAAAAAATGTGTCATTTCTGTCGCCCAACCAGTCGTAATTACAGTAATCTCATTGGATTAATAAGCGCCTGTGAAACAGGTCAGCTTCAGTGAACATGTGATATTTATATGTATATGTATATATTTCTTTACTTGCCACCGTGAGAATTTCACTCCATATCTGTATAAATGAATGCACTTAAGAGATACCTTACAAGCTGTTTGAAGGCGAGAGAGAGGGAGAGCTTGATCCCTCGTCACATTGGTGTCTAAGAGTCAGCGTCAGATCGAGTCCCTTGCGTCCGAATTAAAGGCTTCGTGGCTGGTTAGTCTCTTGATTTATCCTCGCATCACTCTTTTCTTCCCTTTTGTTTCGTCCATCTGCGCCGTGCACGATCCTCTCTATACAATGAAATCAGAATGAGAGACGGAGAAGGATTCATCTCGACTGCTATATAATAAATGCGCTGTTTTGAGGGCCGCGCGTCCAAGGGTCGATCCACCTAAGTCCCGAGAGCGTTTGATGAGCCAACATTAGTTTATGAAACTTGATGGAAAGGCCGATGCTGCCGGCGCTGGCATCATCCAAGACGACGAGGATGAAGTGAAGTGGAGATGGATATAACCGCAACGGCTTCTAACAAACACTGTTGTGACTTTCACGAGGCGAGGCCAGTGATTCGTCATCCAGCAGCTTCCACAATCACTGCCATATTGTCTGTTAAGAAATTACATTTTTCAAGGTGCGAAGAGACGATGAAGAATATAATAATAATGTTGGTTGAGGGAGGGACGACTTCGAGAGCGTTGACTCACTACAAAGTCTCGCTTCTGATTGTGTATTGAGGAGTTTCTTTGTTTACAAGAACGAAAAATGATGACAAGTGTTGAATTAGGAGGATTGATCTTGATGATTATAGAATGGAATCCCAAACATTCCTGGGGCACTCAAAGCGTCATCAGGATTTTTTATGAGACGTGTATGTATATAGAATAGTGACTTTTAATGACTACGTTGATGATTTTTACGTCCGCGTGACGACGAGAATTATTTACACCGATGGGTTATTAATTTAATTTGATCTCTTCCGAGGTCCAGAGACCCTCGGCATGGATATATATTCTTGGATCACATTCGTACATGTATGTATGTATATATGTGTATACATGCGACATGACGACATTCCGCGTGGCGGCGAGTGCACTAACGGGCTAATAAACCCCGGGGACGCTAATTAGCTGGTCATAAAACGATAAACGATGACACGACAGGCGGTTGACGCTCATATCCAAGAACGACATGCCGTTAGTTTTGTCTTTCTTGGATAACCCCGAGCGACGATAAACCCACGATATATTTCATTGCTTTATACACATCAATATTCGCGTTGTGTGCAAAATTGTGTTTTTATACTATTTTTTATCGTCAGCTGTAAAGTTTATTCCACATGTGAGAACAATTCTGTTGTTAAGCGGTAAAAGGAGATAAAGTCGAGAATTTATCGAAAATTTTTGACATTTCTATTTTTCTAAATATCTTGAAAACTATGAGAGGTACGATAAAATTACTACAGACCTTTTTTATAGGAAATTAAATTCTCTACAAAAAAGAT
>JABSMT010021934.1:0-16675 GCA_018902335.1 Eumacrocentrus americanus | reverse complement strand
AACACAAAAAGTATTTTTCAATTTGATTTTTCTTTTGTGCAATCTCTATGTACAAAATGAGAAGTTCACCTGCAACCACCCCAGTCCTGGTTTTGCCAGCCCATTCCAAAACGAAAAAAAAAAAAATTATTTTTACGAGTATTTTACGAGCAAACGACACTCAATATGTATATCCATTTGCATTCCTTCAGGTCACGTCATAGCATTGCTCGTCTCTCAATTGAAACTGTACTATGTAAGCAATAAATTAATGATAACTATATTGCACTCCTATCTCGAGAGAATCAATGAAGAGTGCAACAAGATCGATCAATGAAGCAATTTACGAAGTGTATGAAAGAAGAAAAATGCTATAAAAAAAAAGAAACAGAAAAATCTATTTCTGATTCCCTTTTTTTTTTAAATTTATTGCACTGTCGAACGACCAGTGTAACCAGGCGCAGGCTCACAGTATTTTCTCGCTCGTTCCCTGATCAACTCGTCAATGGACTTATTTGGCGGCACATTTGTGGCTAAAACGTGCAATCGAGACGCGAGATAACACATGATAAATGCTGAGAATACGAGCAACGCGCCAAGGCCAGTTGCTACGTAGAGGAAATTTCCACAGCTCCCTTCCAGACCCATAGCGACTTTATCATACAGATCTAGACATCGAAAAAACGGTCCATTAATTAATTTTAGAAATCATGTAGCTAGTAGTAGCTAGCAGTATATGTATATATTGACATTGATAGTCATAAATGCGTACCATTAGGCATCATAACAGTATACTCGATGTTCTCCTTGATCTTGGTGAACTGCGTTGAGTCATTGAATTTTTTCATCAAGTGTTCCACTCTGGGCAGACCATTTTCCAGCGTCTCCTCGACCAGTCCAGCAGTTCTACGTCTCCTTTTGCCATGACCAGAAGGCTCGAAAAGGTCCAAGCAAAAGTCCTAGAACGATGGAGAATCAAATTTTAGCTCACACGTTTCGATTTTTCATAAATTCCAAAATTATGTGAGCATTAATGGATCATTTAACGACGCTAAATGGTTCCTAAACTCACTGGCTGGCAATCGTGTGGCTCCATGCATGCTTTAATCTGCGAATGGATCCACAAGGTCGATCTCTCCCTCATCGAACTCAATAAGAAGGCCTCAAAGTCCAGGAAGACCTCGTTCTTCCTCTCTCGATAGCGCGCAGGCTGATGGGGAATAATCGATGCAAAGTCACGGTTCCTACAGCCGTCCTTCACGAGCACCACACTGCCAGGTGCGTGAGGCTGATCAGGATCAGGACTGACTGTCACTTCCAGCAGCTTGATGTATCCCCAAGCGCTCTCAGCACTTATTCTTGCTCGCAGTTGGAGCTTTGTGCCTATCGGCACTGCTTGATCAACCGTTTCAGAGGCCAGCGAAGAGTCTGAATTGTTACCAGAAGCTTCACGATACAGAGCGACCTCGTACTCCAGTCGTCCTGGTGTCTCCTCGACAACACCAGACACTCTTGCACCATGAGGACTGTAAGAAGCATCAATAAATAATGGAATTTCTTGGATAAAAACAATTTGTTCTAAAGCTATACTTACAAAGTTCCAGCGAAGCCTGCAGCTTTGTGTCTCAACAATGTGGGCTCTGGGGGCCTGCACATGAGGATAAGCTCCTGATCTGCCAGCATTACGACTCCAGGAAAGGCTGGGAACCATATCCTCAGATGAATAAAGCCCTGAAATAATGACAAAAGGTATTAATAATAATTCTTTTTCATAGTAAATTTCATTCTCTTACGTTTCTCTTGAGTATCCCGCAGCGTGAGAAGTCAGTGACATTGAGGAAGTAGACGTCCTCGTTTGGATCATTTTTGTTCGGCCGGATTTTGCAGTGGATATCAGTGAGGGGATCAGCTGCCCGATCATCAGCAAAGAGCGGCGAGCCCTTGAAGCCAACCGGACGTTTGATCTTTGCCGTCAACATGTCCATAGTTGCGGTAGTTGCGCTACACTGGATATCAGACACCTCGTAATCTTGAGCCAGTGTCACTGCAACCTGTCCAAGCCACACCATCCCAATCAATTTTATTATACTCGATCTATTCTATTTAAATAATTAATTCATTGATTATTTAGCTGGTTAAAATGAGTCTGAATCAACGTTGATTGACTGAGTCAAAATGGTCAATCAACATTGACTCAATCAATCCGTCGTTGACTTCGTCAATTAATGAAAACGTTATATGAACTTTTCTAAAAAGAACTCGTTTTATTTATATAATTAACTCATTGATTATTAGCCTGGTACTGATGATTGTGGGCACGTGCCACATGTAATTACTGTTATCAAATCATGCAATTTTCTCCAAGTAATTCTCGTAATTGCATACTCAATCTTTCGCTTCGCACGTGCCATACATAAGTCACGCATTCACCGTAGCTAAATCGACAAGATGCATTCTATATTGAAGTAAAAAACTTAAGTATCTAACAGTAATGGAAAAGAAGAGACTGTAATAAACATTCTAAATACTTTTTTAACGTCAAAATGAAGTAATGAATGATTTTAAAAAATTGTATAATTATTTATTAATCTAGGGAATAGATAATAAGTTAAATTAAGTCACAGCACAAACCGTGCATAATCCAGCAACTAGAACTCGCCACATGATTCAATATGATGGATACACCAAAAATAAATAGATAAAATGTTGTAAAACAGATCTTGCTAGCAGTAATTGACCAAGGACTACACTTGGCTGAATGAAGTAATTTTGACGAAGGTTCCCGATGGACTGACTGTCGACAGTCTTGAAGAATCCCCCAACATAGAACATCAGGAGGCGAAAGAAGGGAAGAACCCAGAGAGTACTGTTAATGCATGCCCAGTGCGTCTGCTAACAACCATCCTCTTCAGCTCTTCACGACCACTCTTCATGTAGGATAGGAGTGACTGAGCCCCGAACGAGCCCCGTGACGACTTTGGGACCTCGTTGGCGAATATCTACCTTCAAACTAGTCATTTTCTATCTTGATGAGACCATGAATCATTTTTTATGTCACAATCAAATGCCAGTGCATCAGGCACAGGCGAATCTCCTTCTTCTGCACGGTATTACGGTCCAAGGGGCGAAGGAAGCAGCGAGTCGCGAAACGCTATGCGATTTGAGATATGTATAAGAGGCGAATGAGTTAAGCGGTTACTGACTTCAACGCCTGAGTCTGAAATTGTGGGTCAATGTCGCTATTCAGACATAACTGACTTTTGGCAAGGAAAACTGGTTTTTTCTTTCTTTCTTTCTACTGATCAGTTAATCGACACCGATAAATTCCTGTCCAAATAAACCGGTATCTTGGGACTGATTCGCTTGGAAGAATTAGTTAGTTCCATGATTGCGTGGGTCAGCCGAAGCTGGTGAAGCTTCAATGATCACTTCTAAGACCTAAATAGCAATTAAAGAGGTGAAAGAAACGGTCCAGACATGCAAGATCATGTCTGTTAGTTTTTTAAAGTTGTTCTATTCCATTCTCTAAATGACTTCCAACACCATTCTTCCTGTTTTTGTCATTGACTGCACGCGACACGTGGCCAAATGACATATGTCACGCGCCTAGACAACGCTTCCCATCAGCGAGAGATTGTCTCTGCCGTTATATAACATATTCTGATCGTTCTGGGAAGCGTCCCATGGAATTCACAGTTGACTCTGCCACAGCTCTTTTGTATTTTGATTTAGAGAAAAAAATTAAAAAATTTTTACATGGATCTTTCTACTTGGAAAAGGGCTGAGAAATCTCTTCGAGTCTCTGTATGACTTCATCCACCATCAACATCCTTGGATCAATGACCTCTATGTACATGTATCACCATCTCTATTGGCTTCTTTCCAGCAGACCTTATACAATGTTTTGTAATAAAATTTTAATGCAACTATCGACGCGTCTCCACCTGGTCATGGATGGTGATTTTGACTAGCGGAGATTTACTGTTAGACAGGTCGATCCTCAGGGCGTTCCAACGACGCAGGGGAGCGTCTCGATGCTCATCGTTCTTCTTGGATAATATATCGTTGAATTATATATTCCCTTTTGCCTCTTTATCCACCTTGGAATTTACGCATTTCCACTGAGCGATTCCCAGGCACTTCCGAATATCTTTTTTGTATAAGACACACAAGAGCCTAAAGAGATGATTCATGTGATAATTGTCCGTTAGACTGACGCGTGCTGACCGACGTCTCGAGTCCAGTTTGTCATGGGCCATGGTCTCTGTTAACAGCTTTCTTCTTCGCTCATGGCCTTTCCTCACCATTAATATTCTTCGCCGTTTGTTTTATTTCATTTTCATAGTCTTCTGGTTCTGGTTGTGATGGAGACTGTGGTATGGGCTGATGGCAGGAGCAAGAATGAGGTGACACAAGTGTCACCAAGCTCATCTCAGGAACAAGTTTGATGCATTACCCAGAAAGTCGACGATGGTTTGTAGTATAGTAACCAGACGCAAATAAATAATCCATAAAGTGCAGATAAACTGGGCTCTTATCATGAGCGATTCGTTAAGAGGATACATTTGGAAGTATGATGGCTCTTAATCGCGATGGCCCACTGAAGATGATGGCCTGAATTACTACTGGGGTGGAACCCCGTACCGTTTCTTAATTAAAGTAAATAAAGCACCAAGAAGACAAAAAGATGACTTTCTCAAGCAATACAATTTTTATTAGCTTCTTCTATAGTCCATCAATATACCGATGGATATAAATAATGTTTATCGTCAGTTATGTATTGATATATTATGCTTTTGAGCGTGAAAGAAGATAACGTAACGCCAATTATGCAGCGGTAATAGTCTGGAATAATTGTCCGGACTGGGCTCGTAGCCCGCGACGACGACTATTAGAATTATTAGAGAAATTAAATAAGCTGTAGATGATTACTAGTAAAGTGGGAAATGAGCAAGCCTCTAACAAGAATGGATTCCACGTGTGTGCCTTTTGCAGTCATCTGTATGTACTTCCTAGACCAGCCAGGCATTGCAAGCTTCGACCTGCATGTCTGGGCATTTTTTTCTATTCTGTATGAAGGATAAAAAATTGTAATGCTTCAAGAACGAATGATTATTAAAGATGAGCTGAAGGAAGTGAATTTCCAACTAAGAAACCATCCATTCCAGGTGTCAATGTCTAGACTTTTCATTCATTAACTCGGAAGAGATATAGACGATGATGAACAAAATATTCCATGGTCCGTTTGAAAAAATTCCGTTGGACTTTACGACACACCCAGAGGATCAAGACGACGATAATGTCGTTAACCCACATGTCTTCTTGAATATTGCTTGAACATAAAGTCCCGCGAATCGCTTGAAATATTCGCATAATGCCCCACCAGTAATCGTCGAACGGTCAACGTAATGAAATCGTTGCAAATCCTTCAATTTCAAATCATCGTTGCAGTTAGATGACATACTACACTATTTAATGTTCACTCAGAGCATGAAGTTATTGTCCTGGTGGCTTTATATTCAAGCCCAAGGATTGAAAACTGAATAAAAGCTAAAGAGAGAAAGAAAGAGAGAGAGAGAGATTGAAGATAATCGTGACCTGGTGACAGAAACCCTTTGACCCAAATTGATCAGTCAAGCAGACTGGTTATTGAGTATACGAATAAAGGAGGCGGTCGTTATCGGGTGTCGCTAATGGCAAGACTTTTAAAATCGAGGATACCACACGATGTTTTATGCTAAGTACCCGATCGTCGCCCAAATCACGAAACGCCGTACTTAATAATGGACATCGCTGGTGTTCCTCGTGTCGTCGATCGCGAACAATGACACCAGCTTCACTTATGAACGTATAATACGTGAGGCGACAATAACCAGGTCCTTTAAAAACCATTCGACACTCGACAGTCGACTCAGTCGTGCCTCGTAAATCCTCAAAATGAGATCTTCCTATGTAAATACGAATCTCTACACACTCAGCCAGGTGTATCGAGTATTCTTGATTGTCCTCTGTGTGTCAGGAGGAGTGAGACTCGAAGGAATGGTCCAGGACCTTCAGAACCAGACTCAGGAAGCTGTGGAGAATAATTTATCATTAAAAAGAGGCAATGGTAGTCGAATAGTTGCAAGACATTTGTACCTACCACCTGAAGAAACTCCAGAATTCGTCCTGCCAGAGGTAATTGATAATCGAGTGAGAAGTGCATTCTTCAGACCATCTCTGCCCATTACGAAGATCATTGTGCCACCCAGCATCAACCTGAGAACTCCCCTTGTCAGCGAAGGCTATCGTTATCTTCCTCCTGTGGCTAAGCAAGCTGCTGTGACTCCTGGAATCAATGTCCAGGCACAAAGAGATGAGGGAGAAGCCTCTGGACACGTTAGAGTGGACTCTATGTCCTGTAGAAATACTGAAGATGAAATTTTCTTCAGAGCGTCTGTCGCTCCTACACGAAGATCGGGCTTTCCTGTGATTGAAGGAGCTGGAAGTGATTCTTGTAAAATTGTTAAAGTTAATGAAGAATATAGATTTGAATTGAGTAATGAATTATTCTGGAATTGTGGAGTCCAAGATTGTTCAACAGATGCTGGTCGATTTTATTGTTTGAATTTAAGATTTCCTGCTGTATCTGGTCTCAGGCTCAAGGAAGACATCAAGGTCCTGTTGAGATGTAGAACTCAGGAAAAGACGACTTCACATACTAAAAGGATTAACATCAAAACTGTGGACACGTACGATATACTGTTCATTATTTTTTTAAGTTTTTTAATTAAATGCAATCCGTAAATAAATGAATTTGTGTCAATTTAGATCAGCTAGAATGGCACCGAGGATGGCTACTGGTGGCAATAAGAATGCATTCGAAACGGAAGTGGGTTTATATCGAAAGACCCTTGGATCGGAGCACTTATTTGATGCAAAGGTCCAGCCAGGTGGAACCGTTATTCTCGGCGAAGAAATTCTTCTGCGAGTAACAGTTCGTGAAGGCGATGGTAAGTGATTCTCAAGTTTATATATTCAAATAGAAAAGCAATTGTGTTCAATAAATCTAAAATGCCAGGACTATCATTTCAGGCTGGAGATACTCGAGAATGAGTGACGTGACAGTCCACTACGTGGAGAACAAGAGGCGAAAGAAGATAATGAACAGCATGTGGATCTTGGATTCAAGTGGTTGTCTCAATCCGGAAGTTCGAGAGATTTGCTCACGAGAGCAGTATCGAGTGAATCCTCTGGAAAGTTATTTAATCTTTGAGGCATTCATGTTCGACAATATGCAGGAGACTGACGAGATGATTATGAACGTGAAGGTGATAGGATGCTTAGATGGAAATGACTGTGCATTGAATTGTCCTGCAGGTCACGTGAGGAAGACAAGAAGCCTTGAAAATTCATTCAATCAAACGATCAACTGGCTCGATGATATTTCCTTTCGAGTTATTCTTCCGAAAGAACAGAAACAACGACTTTCGGTGGACACATTTATGATTATCCCTTATATTCTTTCTGCTTTTATTCTTCTGGCTATTGTCGCTCTTCTCTGCACCATAAAGCTCCTATCTAAGCAGAGAAATCGCAAATTCTAAGTCCCCCAAGACATTTATTACTCATATATCAATTCTGCCATTAACAGATTAGTATATTATATTTATTAAAGGATTTTCTTTCGTTTAAAATACGGTGTACTTTATTATTTTATATCAAAATGGAATAAACCAAGAATCTAGCTCAAAGCAGACCTTCATCCCAAGAATGAAAAATGCAGCTGATGCAACAGTTTTCTTCACGAATGGATCCATGCAAATTTGAGTCATAAGACACTTAAGAGAGCAATGACAAAGGTCATCAAAATAACGTAGACCTGAGTTTAGAATGTATTTGTCAGCTACTGCTTGATGCCTTTCCCTCTGTTTGTCTGCAATTAATATTTATACTTATTAAACTCCCTCAGTCCTTAATGTACTTAGGATAATATATTTATTACCTAGGCGAGCTTGCTTAGGGCATGAGGCTTGACACCGTGACTTTGGAAGGGGTAGTCGCACAGGATCCTGTTCACAGAGCTCAGGACAAGAAAGAGATCGCGAGGAGTCTGAGGATTCGCTAGAAGATTTAGAACTTCTGTACGACGATACTGAGCCTGCTCTGCGATCCTTTTTGAATCTAAATGAGACAGCAGGCTTCGGTCCACATTCAGTATTGGGACATTGTCGTCTTGGTCGCGGTGGACTCTGTTGTCTAGAAGAGTCTTCATAATTTACTCGATGTCTTGCAGGAGCTGATACAAGAATTTTGCCGACTGGTCTTTCGGACGTGTAGTGCTCTGTTCTGGCCGATTTGGAACGCAATTCTGGGGCTTCAGCGAGGGATGATCTGCCTCGAGTTGATCCAGGGGATCTAGAAGAGCGTCGTCGAGGTTGATCACAGCCAGTGTCATTCTTTTGTCTTTTCTCTGGCGTTAAAAGTCGAGTTTGTGTCTCGACAAATCTTCTGTGATGTCCACTCTCTTGGCTAGGTGTTGAACTCTTTCCAGGCAGGCTTTGGTAGTCAGTAGCGTCTGAGATACTGGTGGCTGCACTCACGTTGGCATTTTCAGCTTCAAGAGCTACAGAAACATATTCTCTATTTCTTATGCTATTTCTAGGTTGAATAATGAATGTAAAGATTATTTACCACGTCTGTATCGCTCTTTGGCTTTGCGGCAATCGACGGCACATTTTTTACCAGACATTGAGTAATACTGATCAGGAAAAACCTATCACGCGAAGAATCATTTATGAATTTGCGACCCAACGATGTGAAATGGGTTCTTAGTTGACACGAAACAAACGAAATTAATTCAATGACGTTCTTAAGTCGTTCGTCGTCGATATTTCTTTCAAGTTCCATTGCTAATTGTGAGAATGATGATTGTCCTTGTGGGAAAAGCTACGATTTCAGTGGAGAGCATATAGAAAAAATAGAAGAGGATGAGTCAAAGGATTCTGATGCCTGTGAAGAAGAAAACATTGCGGTGGAAAAATTGCCATTGTGGGAGACTATTCTGAAGGAATCCCAGGATCAATTGGCACCATTTTACGAGTGGCTGAAGGAGCATGAATCATCTAGATCTGAAGAATTTGACGATGACGGTCCTGTGGAATATTTAAACAGGACAATTTTTCCAGTTTTATTGCCTGCCATGGAGAAAATGCTCGTTGAAGCTAAGAGATGCGAGGCTCTTGAAGTATATTGCTTAATAAACTAGCAATAATAAATTAATCCTCGGCTGTAAAAAATGATTGAATTAATTCCTTAGGTTCAAAAATATCGATTCAATGGCATAGACTATCTCGCAGAATATCTTTGGAATAAAAATCCACAGCATCCAGAGCGTCAGTTCGCTTGGCTACAAGTTTTAGAAATTCCTACTTTTAAATTATGGCTCAAAGAGCAGTAAATAAAATTCTAAATAAAATCCAAAACATATATGTAGAGATAATTCATAATGGAAATTACATTACAGTCCAAGACCAACTTTTCCAAAATCCTGGCTATGGTCAAAGGAAGAAGCAGCTCTGATTATTCAACGTTGTATTCGAGGATGGTTGGTACGAAAACGCGAAGACGTTCAAGAATTACGACAATTTTGGAAGGTTTAACTTGCATTGAGATTTTTTATACTCTTATTGGACTTTATTATAATCTTATTAACAATATTTTCTAGGCTCTAGCTGCTGAAAAAGCTGAAGTCGATAGTAAATTAATTCAAGTCACAGTCAGTGAATTATTCATTTCAAAAAAAAAGAGCCCCAATAATTGAACGTCTGCGAACATTATAAATTATTGACAAGACATTATTCTCAGACTTGAGTAAAGCTATATATTTTTTAATTGAACATACAATATAAATAAAAATCTACCAGACTATATTGGCTTCACATCTACATAAAGCTGTGGACTAATTGGAGTCCCAAGTCCAATAGTCGGTTTTACTGTTGGCTTTTCTCCTTCTTCAGCAACTCTATAATTCTTCATACCATGTTTGTTGTAAACTAATTCCATTTGTGGTTCTTCAGTGACTGGCTGTCCTTTAGCCTTCATGGCTCTTATAGTGAGTTCTCTCAATAGTGGAGGAAGCTCCATAGTTCTTGGGACAATCTTTGTCTCTGCTACCTTGTCTGATTCCAGATATTTGTACTCCTCATCCTTGGGAATCAATTGATAATCAGCTTTATAAGATGCATTGTCTATTTGCACCAAATCCTTAGCCTTTTTTCCTCTGAAAGTTTTTTCACAGAGGACTATACATTTACGGTCTTGCTGTGAAAGACATGAAGGTTTTAGTTATCATAAAAGGTCCAGTTTTTGAAATCAAACAAAAAAATTTGAAATTTCTGATACTTACAATAGTATTTATCATGGTAGGTTTTATTTCATTGACTGGAGTTGGAAGTGCAGCGACTTTCATGATTTTGAAGTAGCAAGGCTCAGGATATCTTTGAAAACGATTTCTGATGATAATTCTTCCTACACCATAGTTTTTTAAATTTCCCACAATCTCCCATAATGTTTTTCCTTTGAAATCTGTTGTACGACCAATAAATTGATACTTCATCTTCAATTCAATCACGTTTTACACAATTTTCATCAACAAACCGTTCAATAATTGAGGTTATGTTCGTGTTGTCGCCGTTGCGCGCGCACGAGCGGAGAGGTTAAAGAGGCGGGAAATTTAAATTTAAATCAACGCATTCTATTTGTTCATATTATTTTATTCAATCTAAGTTCATAAAATATTGCAAATAAAATGCATTACTTCTCGTTCCGGATGCATAAAGATCCGAATTGTACATGGATATAAAAAAAAATGGAGATTTAAATACTAAGATTACATTACGAAATATCAAAAAGAGATTTATATATATATACAATAAGTTATAGCTTAAATAGCTTCATTCGTCGATGCTTTTGCATGAGAAACTTTTAAATTATTCAGCTTAATGGACGTATTCATCGATAAATAAATAGTAATAACAATGCAGCATCTTTTAAAAATCATCAAAAGTTCACGCTCAATATTGTCCGGTGACCTGACGAATCCAGTCAAGATAGTAGGAGACACGTGAATAGACTCCAGGGACTCCAGGTTGTCCACAACCAATACCCCAGGAGACGACACCAGCAAGATGCCAGATTCCCTGACGTTCACAGACCATGGGACCACCTCCATCACCCTTGCAAGCATCCTTTCCTTCCTCTCCACCGGCACAGATGAAGCCTGGGTGGAGATTGAAGCTTGGTCCCAGTCTGGTCCTTCGCATCTGGTGCTCACAGACAGCATGGCTCACCACAGGCACGTCCACCTCTTTCAGAATATTCTGGTACTTTCCAAAGTCACCAAAGGCATCTTTGCCCCATCCAGTTGTCCAACATCTAAATAAAAACACGAATTAGTCTCTACCAAGCATCTAAAGTCATCAGGATAATTTTTTTAATACTTAATTTCAGCAATGAAAATTACCTGGTGCCAGTGAAGTCATCGTGTTTGCCTGGCAGACAAGCAGGACTGATGTGAGGGTTCTTCTCGAAGTCTACATCATGATCAAGCTTCAGAATAGCTATATCATTGTACAAAGTCCCAGCATAGAACTCAGGATGGACATGGACGCTGACAATGTCTCTTTCAATGTAAGGATAGAATTCAACATCATGATTAACGTCCCATTCGCCCAATCGAGCTCGAAGATCACGTCCAGCTAGGGTCTTCACACAGTGAGCAGCAGTGAGAATGTGTCTTGGAGAAATCAGAGTTCCACCGCAGACGTAGACACTCTCTGCAGGGTCTTTCTTGAGAATAGCGACTTGCCAGGGGTATTCACCGAATTCAGAGTCTCCATCGACGTAAGATGGGGTCTTGATACGTCCAATCACTCCTTGGCCATTCCTCACTCCACACTGACCATACTTGGGACGATTGTGGCCTGTATAGATCTGGCTCCTCTTGCAGCAAACGTGCCTGGGGCCACACACTGGTGGTCTTCCGAATTGTCTCTGTAGATAAATAAGCATAGAGTTAGACAGAATAATTTTTATCTTTATAGTTATTCAGGATTCCCGAATGCTTATGTACACCAGACCAGCGTTGGAATGGACAATTTAAATACAACAACTACTTTTCTTTTCATTGTCAGTGGTATGTACATCAAGTCAAGGTAGGAATAAACGAAAGCTGTCTATAGAGGCTGAGGAGAGTTGGGGAAAGCATTAGGGATTAGGTGTCAAGACTGTTTAAGAATTAGTAATGGAAACGGTTGGTAAGAGCTGCTGAGTCGTGTTGTGGTAATAAAATGCGAGAGACACAGCACTTATTTTTTTATGAGCTTGGCTTGAGAAAGTATACTCTTTCAATAAAGATTAAAAAACCACAAATGCAGCGATATTTGAGGAATGAATTAAAAGATGAATATAAAAATAGTCTGTGGTCGTATTTAATACTCCTCGGTCAAATGGTCAAGTGAGTCTCGGTCTCTTCGCTGGAACAAACTTTTTGATGATCTTCTTATGAATCCAGCTGAACCATCTTCTCTTACCTCCTGAATCGTCGCGACTTCATCCACATCACGTCTCTTTCTGTCTCGGAAGGCTACCTTATTGCTTGGATTATTATTTTCCTGAGCCCCTGTATTATTAGACTTTGAGTTTCTATAATAGTCATTGTAGTCTTCATCATAGTCATCATTATTTTCTCTAGGATAATATCCTCCGTATTGCTGTCCATAGTGCGGACCATAGCTGCCTCCATAGTTGCCTCCGTAGTTGCCTCCATATCCCTCACCATGATGACCATAATTGTGCTGTCCATGATTGCCACCAGACCAGGATGGATAGGTGACGTGCTCATGGTGATGGTAATGCTGATAGGGCTTCTCATGATAGTGTGGCTTCTCCACGAAAATTGGCTTCTCATAGACTGGTGGACCTGGAGGATAGTACTGAGGTGCATAGTGTCCTCCATAATGGTGACCTCCATGCCCTCCAAGTAATTCCTGCTTCTTGTAGGCCAAGATGTCTCCTATTTTGTGAACGAAACCCTTGTTTGGTGTCACGTGCAGATTGACAAATGGCTTGACGACCTTCTCGCCATACTCATCCTTCGAGACTTGAAGTGCTACTAGAGGATTAACTGAGACCAGGCCAAGATCTAGACCATTCCCACCGTTTCCATAGCCTGGATAGGGGTTTGGGCCATACGGATTGACTGGATAATTTCCTTGGCCTTGCGGCAAACCAAAACTAACGCCCCACGTAGGCTTCACGTTCAGTTTGGACGCGTCAAAGCCACCGAGCAAGCGCTGCAAAGAGAGAGTCACAGAGCCACATAGTAGAGATCCAAAAGGTTCAATTTACTACTTTGACAATTTTGTTAGCAACGTTGATTAGCTATACTATTTTTTAGTTGAACCCCTGGACCTCTTCTCGATGACTGTGGGAACTCTCTAAGTCATAAGACTCTTTCTTTCACATGACCAAAGACTATCTTTACATTTTTTCCTGCTCAATATATGTCTTGTAGTTGACATTGATAATTGATTCAGCGCATTATGGAGATGGAAATAAAATCAAAGGCATTAAGCAAAGCATTTGAAAGGGTATGTAGAAATAATTTTCGTTGAAAAAAAAATTTACAGAAATTATAGAGGGCATCTACGATCTGAGGTCCCGGTTTTCAGGATTGACTGATACCATTCTACTTTAGAAAGCAGGGAATAGCAGAATATATAAACAAAATCATGAACTTACTCCTTGAATTTCGTCAGCTTTTTCATCCTTCTTAGCTTCAGCCTTAGCTTCTCTCTTGGTTCTCTTTGATTCTCTCCGTTTCTCCTCTTTTCCATCACCATCAACCTTCGTCTTAGCTGCAGCCTTCCGCTCCTCAGAGTGTTGAGCCTGCTCAGTCGCATTTACTCCCTTGGGAACTCGAATAACACTCATGGTTCCATTTCCATCAGTGATTACAAATTCTTCAGTCTCTGCATCAATATTCTTTCCAAGATTACGGGGATCGATAGCCAAGAAGAGATCATCTTTACGCCCAGCATTATCAATAGCAGCACACTGATCATAAGGAACGCAAATACAGTCTTCATAGTTAGAAGATGATAATCCATTATCGAAATTATTCGATCCAAAATTGTTGCTGGTAAAGCTACCAAGCCCATTGTTATTCGTTCCTGATGTAAAACTGTTACTTCCACCATGGCTGCCTCCAAATCCATTGCCTGCAAATCCAGAATTTAAGACCTTTCCGCTTTCCTTTCCGCTGAAGAATGAATCTCTCTTGGGCTTCTCATATCCAGGGAATCGGTTTGCATAGCTGTTGTCCGTTGCAATCACTGGATCCAAACTATTTCCAGTCGATGGAGACTTGACTTTGAAAGCCTTTTTGTACTCTTGATAGTCGCTGTAAGAGGTTCCATAGGTACCACTTGACCCATAGCCATAACCATTGCCATTCAGACCATTTCCAGCGACTGCACTGGGTCCAAGGATAGGCCCAGCGAGTCCAGGAGTGCCAACAATCACTGAGGAAGGTTTATTACTGCCATCAGCATGATGATAATGATGGTGAACGTGTTGCTGGACAGGGGAAGTTGGTTGGACGAGCACCTGCTTCTTCTCTATGAACTCATGCTTATCGTCAGGCACAAAATCATACTCGCCATCGAGACTAGAGTCTTCGTAGATGGGTTTAGTGCCATGGTAGCTTCCAGGCTTCTTGTAGGAGGGATAGGGTCCACTGAAGTTGGGTGGTGGGCCCGAGAAGGGTGGATAGGGTCCAGATGAGTGGGGTCCATGTCCTGGTGGACCGTAGATAGGTCCTCCAGGTCCAAAGTTCGGGGCATGAATTGGCTTAGGAGGTCCATAGCCACCTGGACGTCTCACTGGAATTGCTGGCAAGGGACGACCAACTGGTTTAATCGTCACCGGCTGGGCGTAGATCACTTCTTGAGGATGAATGTCATGATGGGGAGAGTAATATGGACGTCTTCCTTCAAGATTTTCACACTAAAATAAATGTATTAGATTAGTAAGTGCCATCAAAAATATATATTAAAGATGTTATCCAAGTATTTGGGGATTGCTAGAGTGACTTACGTTCATGAGACCAAGTGAGCAGAGCTTGTCTTTAATGTAAGAACGAGCCACAGTGTCGTTTCCAACTTGGAGAATATTCTTCACGTCAGGATCAGCATAAAGCTCGTCATAACCGTCCAGATTACGTCCCTGTCTATTTGACTGTAGAATGTTCTCAATTACAGAGTCGATCTGAACGTATAAAAAATTATTACCATCTCTAATAATTAATTTTCTAGTTTCATGAAATGTTTCAATCAATTTACCGATGACTTGGTGTATTCTAGGGCTTGGGCAACTCCACTGGAGCCACTCTGAATGTTTCCATTGTACTGATCTGACTTGACATCGTCAGAGGTGAAGCTCAGAGGATGAAAACTGTCTTGCTGAGTATTAGCAGAGGCAATGGGTTCTTGAAAGGACCATTGGTTCTGCTGTTGAGTGGATGAAGACGAAGCAGATGATGATGAGCTTGAAGTCTGGTAAGACACTTGGGTGGCAAAAGCCTGGGTCGTCAGACCCACTAAGAGGATCAGCCACATTTTATTCCTGCAATAAAAACCTTTGATTATATTTTTATATCGCTGCATTATAACAGCTATCTTTAGTGAGTTGAATAAAATTTTATGGATGAGGATTTTTTGGCTCAAGGAAAGAAGAAGAAAAGGAAGAAGAGGCTTGGGAAGTCTGCTTGGATGATTTCAGACAATTGGTGTGTGAGAGAGGTCACCAGAGCGTCTAATTCTAAAGTTTTAAGCGTATGTCCCGCGAAAGTACTATCTGTATCCGTCTCCGGAAGCGCGACTTTCCATCTCGCCGCTTTCTTCTTCTGTATTTTCGGCTCTGATCTCACATCTTTATTTTCTCCATCCTCGTGCAATGGAGATGGACAAACTTTATTGTGAGATTATTAAAAACTTGAATTGAATAATTGAATCATAGAAACAAAATATCCAAATGCAAACGATTTAAGTTGTAAAAAAATATTGATATTCGTTATAGAAGTTAATGATTTATTTTTATGATTAGCTGGATATAAACAATTTCTCTGATTATTGGAAGCGTTGTGAAAGTGTATATCACCTTTCTCCAGACAATTTCAATGCCACAAACATTATTTATCTCTGTATTTGCCAATTTAAATTTTTATTGTTCAACTTGAGGAACAAAACGGTTCTGTAGTTGAGATCTCTGTTTATTGGAGGCCAAATAAAGACGCCTTATTTGTATTCAGATCCAGGTATCAACGAAAGTGAGAGGAAGTTGGAGAAAGTCGTTCGACCGGTAGACGCCTCAAGAGCATCATCATCATCATGTTGCATGGACTTGTGCCTTAAAGTGACACATGACCGTTATTCGTCAAGACACGGCTATAATTTATTTTCAACAGTATTTTGACTGTGAAAGTCATTGCATAAGACAAGATCAAATTATATACAATGAAACCCAAGTCTGGATATCAATAATTAATTCAATTAAGAAATTAATAGCTGGTTATAATTTTAGGAATTTTCATTTTTTCCAATATCTCAGAAACTATGCGAAATACGATAAAATTATAAGAGACCTTTTTTGTCGG
>JABSMT010021823.1:0-16706 GCA_018902335.1 Eumacrocentrus americanus | reverse complement strand
TATGTAGATATATTATATTATATTATACAAATTGCATAATCTATCGTTTATTAACGATCAACTGTACCTAACGCTTCTTACCAAGTTTCTTTGACAAGTTTGCAACTCAATGGGAAGTGATCAAGCAATAGTCGAGCATCTTATAAAAGAAAAGAACAAGAAAAAACTCAAAATACTCGTGTAATTTAGCTGGATTATCCCAAATTATTTTCGCTTAGTAAGCGATTTTTATTGTCAAAAGAAACAGAAGCATAATATTCAGACTCCACGAT
Organism: Eumacrocentrus americanus; assembly: GCA_018902335.1. Taxonomy (NCBI): domain Eukaryota; kingdom Metazoa; phylum Arthropoda; class Insecta; order Hymenoptera; family Braconidae; genus Eumacrocentrus; species Eumacrocentrus americanus. The sequence continues at coordinate 16,434 of JABSMT010021823.1, read as the reverse complement.
CGTGTTCAAGATGAGTGGATTTGTCTGATAGGACTAATCTACGTTTAGATAGGACGTATAAATTAACTGTAACTTAGAGATCACGTTTACGAAGGTAAACGTACAAATGAAAACAATGTGTCATTTTGTGTTCAAAGTGCCCAATTATAAGTCCTTGAGGGTCAATCGAGATTGATAATAGCACAGAATGTTAAGAAAAAAAAATACAATTGATCACATCATTAAAATTTGCCTGTCTACAAGCACAAATCTAATCTTAATCTCGCGCACACGGTCAGACATGTGTCTGGGATTCTCTTCTATCCTCAATCTCTCTCTGGCGCACGAATCGCTTTGATTCTTTTTGAACATTCTCGATGACCTGACAACGACCTTCTCGAGCGAAATATTTATACACGCCCGTTTTGTATGACCTTAGATGAATAAGTCACGTATTATAAATAGTTTGTAAAGCCGAAGGGACGACGGTGAAAGACGGATAATCGTGTAAGATAATGCACAAATAGTCCTAAATAATTTTCATGAGCTCTGTACGTAGATGAGAAACCAGTGTTGTTCTCTTTGGACCACCACTGTAACTCGAGTTTTTTTTCATCGAGATACACGTGGTAGTGTACCAATTATTTATTGTAGCCATAATGTATCAGGTCCTCGCCTTGACACGTAATCGAACGATTATTCTCTCTTTGTAAATGTGCAGTGGTGCTCTGATTAACGATTGCAATTCCTACCAAAAAAAAAGAAACATTCTCTATCTCTTTACAGGGTCAATGTCCATTTTAGTTTTTAGAATGTCATTAGTCGAGTTACATTATCAATAATTAGTTAATCACTCAATCGTGATTAGAAACTCCACTGCACTGTCTTTGGGTTCTTATCTATACGACTATATTTAAAATAGTAAATTAAAAATAATGAAGAAGAAAGAAATAGTCCACACGTCTTTGCCAATCAATGGCAAACATGTCTCTTTGTAAATTACAATCTAAGACAATTATTCAAATTGTTTCCAGCTCTTATGTGACGCTCCTAAGTGAATATGTTATTCACATAACTATCATCATTCAACTATTCACAAAAATTGGCGAAAATTAATTAAAAAAAAAAAACCCAAGGGATTCAGAAAATAACATAATGAACACCGTTAAATACTAACTGTACTTTTTCTCTTTATCTCTAAAGCCACTTAATAATAACTAATCATCCAAATCTCTTAATGTTGTGCCCAAACGTAATTTACACACGTAGTATTGACTAATATATTGGAGTAATATACAAAAACGGATGTAATAAAGGGAAGCGAATGTGAATGAATCATCAATAGTCTCTTATTATTACTTTATCTATTATTCAATGTCATTCATGAGTTCAATAGTAAAGCGATAAAAGGAGATAAGTCGAGATAACTTATTTAATTAAAATCTTTGACAAAATTGATTATATCTCGAAAACTATAGAACATACGACAAAAAAGCAAGAGACCTCTTTTGTAGAGAATTTAATTTCCTACAAAGAAGGTCTAATAACATTTTTTCGTATCTCTCAAAGTTTTGGTGATATTTGTAAAAATAAAAATGTCAAAAATTTTCGACAACTTTTGACTTATCTCCTTTTACCGCTTAACGACAGAATTAATCGCATTTATGTAATACAATATCCATTCTAAATCGTCTCTTTAAACGTGAAATATCGACGGGGTATTTTATCAAGTAATTTATGACGTTTGTGAGCCTTTTACGAGTAGACATATACGAATAAAACGGCAGCGCATGATGCATTTAAACGGTGGATCGCTAATTCGGGTCACGCAAGCATCGACGTGGAACTGATGTCCAGCACGCAATCTTCAGTGGAACAACGTGTCCACTGTTAATCTATGATTAATCTATAGATTTCCATATTATATCCCAATCATTTCATCATAATTATAGCCAGAAACTTTCCTTCTGTTCGTCATTTTATTATTTAAATGAATTCGAATTAGCATCACTCTACAGTTTCATTGACGCTCCAAAAGAAAAAAAGATCTATCATCGCGTGACAATTGGGTCTGTCTGCTTCAATAATAATCGCAGAGAGTACATTCACGCTCTGCGATATTCTTGAAGTCATGTACAATAAAGTTGATAATGACTCCAAGGTCTCATCCTACACAATAACGATAAAGCTTAAAGAGCTTTTTCAGTACTTATATAACTTGTATTGGAAATATTGCTACAAATCAATCGTATTGGAGATATTGCTACAAATCAATCGCTAATTCTGTAGCCCAAGCAGACAACAAAGAATAATTTTCAGTAGTGAAGCGATAAAAGGAGCTAATTCAAAAATGAGGAAAAACTTTCGACACTTTCATTTTTACAAATATCTCGAGAACTTTGAGAGATACGAAAAAATCTTGTTGAACCTTTTTTGTAGGAAATTGAATTCTCTACAAAAAAGGTCCCTTGTATTTTTCTCGTATCTCATATACTTATCGAGATATAGTCAATTTTGTGAAAGATTTTAATGAAAAAAGTTATCTCCTTTCACCGCTTCACTACAGAATTTTTATGCATCAATAAAAACAATTCATAATGTCGTATAGAAATTATTAGCACGACTATACTATACATTCACGATTGGCTCTGGTCGTCATGCAATAATAATTTGTGTGCTAGCCACCAGTGCTGTCTGACTGCTTCTATCAGTTACTGCTTCAGTTCAAACGGGTCTTCCCTTCTTTTTATTATTTTTGCCGTTCTTTGTCCAATTTTGCATGGTCGGCAGAGTGGTCAGCAGTAAAACGGCGATGCAGAGAGGATAGGCCTTCAAGAATTCCGATGAATAAGCCAAGAGCTAATCTATAAATTCTGCAAAGCAGACAGAGGGAGAAGAGGCGCGTTGATATTCAGCAGTGCGCCTGGCTCCTCTTGGGTTCGCCTGAGCATAAAGCATCGCATGTGCGAAACCAACACTCGCTAAAATCTAGCATACACATCCCAGTGTGTGCTGTAGCTTCCTGTGATCAGCCAGACAGACTTTCGCGGTGCTTGCGCAGTCGACAAACTGATGAAACAGTGAGAAAGGTCGTGGCAAACCTTGCGGACACACAAAGACTCTAATACCTACAGTGTCTTGGTTTAAAAGGTAATTTAAAGGTCTCGTTTATTTTCTGTATTATGATTATCTCTTATCTTGGAGCGAAATCGTCAAAACACACGTGCATTTAAATTAATTGAGCGGTGAACGGGCGGTGGGGTAAGACATGACGTGGTCCAAATATCAATTTTTCATTCGACTTTGAACCCAAACTAATTGTATCACTTGAGAAGTCTGGGACTCTTCTTTTTCTTTTGGTCTTTCATAGTGATCTTTGCTCGAAGACTCCCGGGTTTAAATGTACTCTTAATTGTCACGCATAGCATGATGTATTACATAAACTTGATATGAATTCTTACTATTATATCCTTGAGAACTAGTCACTGGCGATATAGTTGATAGATCATAAATACATGAAATTCAAAAATAGATAACGAAGTCTTTAAGCTTGAATTATATATTCAAATTGAAATTTTTTATCATTCTATTCTGTATTCTAGCGGCACAAGATAGAGGGTAAAATAGTACTTCATGATGTCACTCATGAGGACGTTTATCTTCACCATAGCAAGGAGTCGTTTTGCGGCTATGCGCCAATCTCCTCTGGCTGGAAAGAAGCACAATTTGGTATGAAAAATTCCACTTAAAGAGATTTTATTTACTTGAAAACGAAATACTAATGAAAAACGATGAATTTTCCAGCTGGTAGGATTCGTGGCATGTAGACTGGCGTCTACTCATCATGTATCAAAGAATATCGAAGTGATATGCCAGGATGATCAACCGCCGATTTTGGAAAAGTCTCATGATCTAGGAAGGACCACGGACAGACCATTGTTGGTTCTTCTTTCTTGGCTTTTCTCAAAGAGGAAACATGTTATGAAGTTTGCTAATATCTATTTGGAACAAGGCTTTGATATCGTAGCAGTGCATACGACACCTTGGCAACTGATGTGGCCTATCACGGGCACTAGAGTGAGTAAATTTGCAAGAGTTATTTAGTTTTGTAGGATAGAAACGAATTATTTCTGTCTAATAAGTACTCTTTTTCAGGTGGTTGCAAAGGATCTGCTCACGTTCTTGGACACGAATAAACAATATGATCAAATAATGCTACATGGATTCTCCATTGGGGGATACATGTGGGGAGAACTTCTCGATTATGTTCATGAGGATCGTGAGAAATACAATCATGTAATTGACAGAGTTGTGGGACAAGTGTGGGACAGTGCTGCGGATATCAGTGAACTCTGCATTGGAACATCTCGTGCTGTATTCCCGCATAACGATGTGATGCAGAAAGTTCTACAAAAATACATGGAGTAAATGTATAGGTTTTTACAGGTAATAATCTTAATTACATGAGAAATAATAATGAAATTATTATTTCAGAGTTCATCTGAAGACATTCTACAAACAAGCGACTCAATATTACATTCGATCCAGTCAACTTTTCCACACAAATCTCGTGCATGCTCCTGCACTATTTCTGCTGAGCAACAGCGATCCAATTGGTACAGTTCCAAGCAACATGAGAGTACGAGACACGTGGGATTCCCTCGGTACACCTGTGAGTAAATGGAATGATATCTAAATTTGTTGGGGAGAGTTAAGAGTGAAAATTATTTATTTTATTCATCGTTGATTTGCAGACTTACGTAAAGATATTCGAGAAGTCACCACACGTTGGGCATTTTCGTAAATACCCAAAGGAATATATAAATGAACTCTATACATTCCTGGATAAGTTGAACATGATCAAAAACGAGGAGAAGTTTCGAGCTCGTATACATAACTGACATGTGAATGGTAAGTCCACACCAAGAGAGGATGTGGATAAATATGAAAAAGTGCCTTACATTGCTGTCCACTATTTTGTATCAATGGACAATAATATATACGATTGGAAATGGATTTTTTTATATATAATACTTTATCATGATAAGTATACAAATATGCAGATTTTTGTACCACAATTATTTTATCAATCGACTCCCATATAATGGTTCAGTGTGTGATATAATAAAGTATATCCATAAAAATTACCTATCTCTGTGTTAAAGCTTCATCAACGTCTTCATTCGCATCTTTTTCTTCACTTGTATTATCGTCTGATGCTTTTTTCCTCTTCTTTTCAGGTTTTTTGTGTTTTCTCTTCGTCGACGAAAGAATTTCCTCGATCTCCTCTGGATCCTTTCCCTCCAATATCAATTTCTTTCGTTTATTAATCATCTTTCTCTCGTAGAAATCCGTTTCGTCCAGCCTAATTTCTGCCTCACGTTTTGTTACTGATATTTGAGTAAAGATTGTAACAATTTCTTTGTCTGTAAACAAAAAATATTATAATTGATTGAAAAAGAGACTTAAAGCCGACAGAAGACTCTCTTATGCTTACCATCAACTTTAAATTCCGTCAGCTTCGTTCCAATTGTCTCCTCGATGGCGTGCAATAATTTTATATCATGAGGTGTAATTAAACTTATTGCCATGCCACCTCTGCCAGCTCTAGCTGTCCTGCCCACCCTATGAATATATTCCTTGGGAACATTGGGAATCGAATGATTGATAACAAGCTCCACTAAGGGAATATCTAGACCTCGAGCTGCGACATCAGTAGCAAGCAATATTTTCGCTTGATTCGATTTAAATCTATTGAGAGAAGCCAGACGTTCTCTCTGCTTGATCATCGCGTGCAGAGCAACATTCTCAAAGCCAACTTCGTTCAGAGTCATTGACAAAAGCTGACAGGATTTGCATGTGTCCGTAAAAATCATAATTGAACCTTTTTTGTTCGTGCTTCTAAATGTCCTGATGACCTCCACGAGGAAAGCATCACGAACGTCTCTGGGACAGACCACATATCGCTGATCCAGCTCTTTCACCGTAGCCGTTCCAGTCTCGTCTTTGGCCTCATACTCAAAGACTTTATTCGACGCGACTTTCTTAACTTGCTCAAGAGTATCTGTAATTGTGGCACTGAATAAAAGCGACTGCCGTTCCTTCGGCAATGCTGCAAAGATCGTTTTTAGCTGTCCATCAAAGTGCCCTCCAAGAAGTATGTCAGCTTCGTCAAGCACCAGAAATTTTATTCTGTCCAGGGAAAATGTATTGCAACTCTCTAAATGATCAGCAAGACGCCCAGGCGTGGCTACGACGATGTGAGGACGTTTCGCTAATTCCTTGCCTTGAACAACCATGTCCATACCACCAACGACTACGCATTTCTTCAGGTTTATCGGCTTACCGATTGCAGCGAATTGTTCAGCTATCTGCAGCAAAGGAATATAAATTTATTGACAAGAATTTTGGTGGGGGGGAAAAGCGATTTGTTTTTCAACAAACCTGGAATGCTAATTCCCTCGTGGGTGTTAGAACAAGGGCGAATATACCATAGGGATCTTCACAGAGCTTCTGCAGAATTGGCAGAGCGAATGCAAGCGTCTTTCCACTTCCTGTTTTTGCACAACCAATACAATCATCGCCTGCTAGGATCCTTGGAATGCAATTCTGTTGAATTGGCGTTGGTTTTTTCACACCTGAAATGATTTATTAATGAGAATTTTGCAGAGTTCATTGATTATTCATAACATACCGATATTATGGCACTGTTTTGTAACCCAAGAATTGAGATTTAAGTCCTCAAAACTGTTTATTCCTCCGCTCATGGTTAAGAAGGACGTGTGTACTCTCTATATCGAATTTTGAGGTTAGTTTCGAACATCTGTTTTTCAACCCCTTCACTCACGATCTTAACCTCTGTTCGTATCCAAAATAAAATGCCGGACCATTCCGACTCGTCATTTTTCCCTTTTCAACACTTTTCACACTTGCTCTGGACCAAGTGTAAAGAGTGTACGTTAACGTATGCGCGAGAACCAGACGAAAACAAACCTATAAAAATTTAGAATACGGAATTCACTCGTTATGTTCTTTTATTTTGAATTTACCAAAGTGTCATGTTTTACAAAAATTTGAGATTTCTTATAAAACAGGAATGAAATTTGATGTGATTATTCCTCATCCTCATCCTCACGGAACCCATTCAGTCTCTTCGAACGAGGTGTCCTATGTTATCGTCCAGACGAATTTCGTCTATGTTACATTTCGTCCAGGAGCGTGTTCTGATCGATATTGGCGGGATCTTTAAAATTTAAAGGCCTACACTCCTATTATTGACCCACGTGCTCCTATTATTGCTTTTCAATAGTTAAAGGGCAGGATACTTAACGATAATTACGTTATTTGAGTTCGTTTATTGTGATATTCTAATTCATAAAAAATAATAATGACAATGTATTCTCCTTCGTTATCTTTATGCATAAATTTGTTGTTCGGATTGTACAACCGAATAACAAATAGTCGTGATTATAAAGTACGATTAATCATTCGCAAAGACGCATAGATAATTGAAAAATTAATCACATTCATCTAGTTAAGTTGCCAAATGATGATGATTAATTGGCAACTTTTACAAACGTTTATCATTTTACAATTTTTCGGCAATTTCATTTTTTTTTGTGTTTTCTTGTTCGACAATAATATATATAACAGGCAGCCGTTTCTTTATTGAAAAATGATTGATGATGAAAGTTATTATTCGAGATATATAAATTAATAACCATAATACACATCCTAAGTGAGAATGAAAATGTTTACAATTAATAACAATTAAAAAATTTGTCTAATGGCAGTGACAGAAAAAAATCTACCAATTGAATGAGACAATAAAGAGTTTAAACAATTATTATCATTTCATCTGTGATCATGCTCGTACTCCAATAGTTCGTTTTTTCTTTATCGATATAATTAATGAACGAATGTCGCAGAACGCCAGGAAATAATTATTAGGATCGTGTGATCGTCCAGGCTACGATTAAAGAGTCCAGTTCCTCAGAAACATATTCTTTCTTTTTACTTGGCCTCGTGGACATTGGTGCCAATACCATTGTGAAAATTCTATGCAACTATTTTGGCAAAAAACGTATATATTATTCCTCATGAATTCTAGACTTATTCGCGACTGACAATTATTCTCATATCGACAACTAATTGATTCAGAACGAAAATTTGGATTTGCTATTGGTTTTGTAATATCGAAACGAAAATATTAGGTGGTATAGTAACAGTATATATCACAAACGTTGTTTTTTGTTTCAGGAGGCGCGAGCGCACGATCGTCAAGCTCCCAGGAAAACTTATCTACGTTCTATTTAGGTAATTAGCTTGTAAGTTCTAAAGATCTTTTTACATCGCACTTCACTGGATTATTTTTTGTATAGTATTTATACGTTTATATAATTAATTAAATCTATTGCACAGGCGAAGGAAGATTAATTTTCATAGAGTGTTTACCCGAAATTTAAATGTCTCACGTGATTACAGATTTTTAAACAAAATCATCTACCAAGACAAAAATTTAACGAATAATTTTTTTTTTTCTTTTTTAATTTTCTTTTTATCTCAAGAGAGCGTCAATAAGTAAGAGCTCACTTGCTCGACGATGTGAGCACGTAATATAAGAGTGAGTGATCCCAAAAATCGCTCATGCCTCTAGAAATCTGACGTGTACGTCATGGCAACATCGAAAGAAAAGTGCACACACCCATCATCACCAATGTAATCTTTCCTTCCCCTGACACTCGTGAAATTGTATAATAATAACCGAGTGCTATGTACAATTATTGCGTGACAATTGATCGCGCGGTTCGTGTTCTTCGTCGTTTAATTCGACGAATAATGATTACCATAACTAATTAATTATTTTAACTAATTGTTCCATGTTAATACTATTATACAACATAGTGTGTGTAAGATTTTTTTTTCCTTTTCATTTATCTGCACAAATGACAGAAGACTATTGACGAATGCAGCTAAGACGAATCTTCTTTTTTCGTCTTCAAGAATTTTTATTCTTGAAACTTAAATGACAATCGATTTATGTCATCTTCTCTCTTGTTTTATTTCGCAGACCACATTCGCCACAGAATCGTTTTTTTATCCTCAATGAATAAAATTTATTAATCGTAACTTAAGCGCGTTGTGATTGCAATCGTTAAGAGTGCGGCAGGTCAATAGTGTGTGTCTCATTGCCAAAAATCAGTCGCAATCTCTTCATGGGTGGTGGCGGTGGATCGAGATTTAATTCACGTCGCTTGTGTCGCCTCTCACGATCGCGAGTCTTGTGTTTTTTCCGACGTCTCGAGCTCTCTACACCCTCGACTCTGAGCACTTCGTACTCGGGCTCGTAGCTGTCTTCACTGAGACTTGTACCAGACTCCACAACGTCGTCGAGCACTGGCGAGCGTTTCATACGCAGTGTCAACTTCAATCTGCCACCGGGACGTTCAGGTGTCCTTGGACACTCTTGACAATGTGCTTCGCTCTGCCACTGACAGTTCGACAATACAGGCTGCTTTCGAGAACTGCTGCTGCTGTTGCTGTCCTTGGAAGTTGATTCACACGAATTTTGTCCACTGTCAGTATCCGACGACTCCTGCTTTGATGGCCAAGGCTCCTCTGCAACGAGAACTGGAGGTTCAACCTTGTTGAATTGTTCACAACGAGACTCTTCTAGTTGATTATTGAGATTGTCCATCGCACGTGTTTCGTATTTATTGCGTCTCATTACGGACGTCATCTCGATGTCCTCGAGGTTACTCTCCTTCTCAGTGAACTCGTAAATGTCTCCCTGAATTCCGGAATCATCGTCAGCAGCCCCGACCACAGGTGTAGCAGTAACCTCTTGTCTTTCTCGTCTTGAGCTTCGAGTTAGTCTTCCATTAGTTCCTGTAACTTTACTACTGCTTTTTCTCGTTCGCTCTTTCTCTCTTGCGCCTGTACTTGCTTTTGTTTTTCGCGATTTTGAAATTCCACTGCGGCAGCTTCGTTTGTTTCTTCTTCGCGAAGAACGTGAACTAGTTTTTTCGAGCTCTGCAGCTTCAGTACACTCGAAGGATCTCTTTAGAGTGAGACTCCTTGTGTCTTCAGACTTATGACGATTAGAATCGTCCTTCCATTTGTCTAGATCCTCTTCAGGGTTTACGGATTCCATTGCTTCACTGTATCCTGTGTCGGATCTTCCAAAGTTTTCACTTGGCTCTTCCATCGACGACTTCTCCCTTGATGTTATGTCGCTATCTTGAATTCTTGTTAGCCCTTCCACGGGGCTCTGACTTGTGTCATCAGTGATATCCATTCGCGACTCATGTGTCATTTGAGTGGCAGCAAATTCTTGATCTAATTTTGTTGCTTCAGTTTTAGCAGAACTCATCTGCAAGAAACCTTCCTCAGTTTGGCCATCAATCTCATCGTAATTTGTCTTCCTCGGTGTCTCGCCATGAGCTGGAGATTTTCTGAGCTCAATGTCTCGAGAGTCTGTGGACGATTGAAGCGATTTACGACGCTTTGCTGCTCCAGTAAGAGACGTGGGACCACGCCATGTTTGTTCCAAGACATTTAGCTCTTTAGAGATTTCTTTCTTGGATTCTGTCAATGCTGAATGATGATGAATGTCAGAGTTATCCGTATTGAGGGAGAGAGCTTCATTAAAGTCCTCTGCTCCCCCTTCACGTCGCTTTTTCGATAGAATCGAGCATGCTCGATGCTTCGAAACATTCTCGACATTATCATTGGAATCGTGAACAGGATTTTCCTTGGACTCGTCGTCCAGACGGTCCATCGCCACTCGATCGTAATCGTCTTTACGATGATGATTTGCTTCCGATGAGTCACGATGGCTATCTGTGAGGTGAATCGAACGTTCATCGACACTCGCACGATTTCTTTTTGTCTCCGTTCTCTTCTGTAGTCTCGACGCTCGTAAACTTTGACCATTTTTTACATTTCCACTGGGATTATTGTTATTGCTCTCGTTCTTGACAGGCTGTTGTTTATTCCGTAGATTTCTCGTTCCAGATGCAATTATTGGGGACGGATGAGGCCTCGAAGCTTGCGAGGAGTTTGTACTGTCCTCAGGAATCGTTGACTGCTGCTGAGTAATATCTGAGAACCGACAGCCTTGGGCAATTAAAAGCTCTGCGTCGTACTTTGTCAAACCTTTACGACGTAACTCCTTCATGCTCAACGATTGAGGAGCAACTGCAGCATTATCTACAAGCATTGTATTTCTTTCACTCAATGCTCCATCAGCTTGCTGCTTGTTCGCAGCTCCCAGGGGCTGTTGTCGATGTTTTGTACGATTAATACGATTATCTGTTTCCCTAAGACGATAACCTATAATTAAAAAATATTAATTTCACCTTTGGAATTCATTTATTGCTTTTAAAATTTTTCAAAAATTACCTGTTGACAAGTCATCGCCAGGCTTCTGGCTCGCAAAGGCACCAGTTCCACGCCTCTCACACGTCTCACATTCGCAATAGCAATTGCCATCTCCAAAGAAGTCCTCCCCGTAAAAACAAGTTATCTCCTCACCGATTTCGATGTCTCGCAGAACTTTAACACATGCTGTGTCACGTCCTGTGGCTACGAATTTGCAGTTTGCACGACAATCGTGATTGATATAGGCTGCAGGGCCTAGCCAGAGTTGGGCGCAGTTCTTACGACAGCTGAACATGACCGAGAAGTCATTCTTCCCTGGATGTAAAAGTGCTGCTTCCTCCTTCTCGCTGAGCTCCGCTATGCAGCCGACAAGACACGGGATCTTATCATGCTTGAGCCACTTTCGTGTTGCACAGATCTTTGCTCCTTTCTGTCCCTCCAGGGAGTACCTGTAGCAAGGCTCAATGGCAAAGCCTGAATCCTTGTCGAAGACCCTCAAATAACGATAGACATGCTTCTGGAGATTCATCTGCTGCTGTTTGGACTTTGTGTGTGGCAATCGTGCACCCCAATCGCCGCCCATCAGTTTCTTATATGTCTTCTCGTAATTCTGGGTTTGAACGAAGTCCGTTATGAGCTTGCGAAGTTCATCTTTGTTAGCTTTTAATGGTCTGTACCTGTATTTATAAATAGAAAATACCTTTTTAATATGTTAACAAATGTATTACAAAAAATGCATTGAAAGTTATGGATTTTTTTAAAGGACCTGATGTTCATCTTGTGCGTAACGAAACCCAAGTATGGGTCCAGCACAAGTGATGTAGCCAGGTCGTCATTGTCGCACAGTTCCTTGGGCGTCATGCCACCGGTGCCACCACTAACTCCGTTCGGCTGCATCTTGTTTCCCAAGTTCCCTCCTAGACGCCTCTCCTGCTTCCTCGCTGCAGCTGACCCCTGAACTGACAGACAATCCACCACCATTCTGCAACGCTTACGCTCACTGTAACACATTCCAGTTTCTTTATTAGTACATTAACTTTAATTGCTCGCACAATTATATATCAAAATGCAGTAGTAGAAAATCTAAACATACGATCACATTGGTATAAAAATCCAATGTTACATCGTGCCAATAAAAGACTTAAAGAATCAAACAAAATCACACCTGCTTCATTTAGTAATCATAAACAACCGATGCTGCAGCATTTATTGAACTTTATCATTATGAGAAAATAATTTAAACACATGAAAAAAAAAAAATGTTAAATCACGACAGAAGTGAACTACATGAGAAATGTTCCATTGTCGTTTCACTCGTCGCTTTTTCTACATTAATTCGATGTTTAATTGTTGCGTCGAGCTACATAGTGAACCACTCGTTCCAGACACTCAATGTTGAAACAAAAAAATGTTCGAATGCCTTTTTTTGCAGTAGGATGTTATGCAGGACGCTGAAGGACTATGGATTCAAGTGAATGCTCTCGACCCTGGCCCTTTTGGCGTCCTTTGACGGATTCAGCCTGGAAATATGACAATTTGACACGCAAGTCTGGCGACCATGCCCCAAAATGCTAATGGCTGCTGACGAACTAGTGGCCAGTAGCGAAGCCCCACGAACGTCAATTTCGGATGATTACCGAGGCGTCTAGTAGCAAATGGGTAATGGAGACAAAGCCCAGGCAATGGAGATAATGAGACTTACCGTAAAGTGCCGCTCCTCACAGAGGAGCTCCCACATTTCGTCGTTGATCTCTGACTTTTTTAGGGCGCAGAGAGGACGCGTTCCGATCTATCATGGCAGATCGACCGCAACACGCACTCTCTCAATGAACGTTCAACGGCCCTTTGGTCCTTATTATTGACGACGGGACGCCGCAATAATCTAGCTCGCCAACACGGCAATTTTTTTATTCGTAATTTAGCCCCGCGACTTCTCGTCGTTCGATGATTATTGATGGAAAAGTGTACAATTAGGAACTACACGGGATCGCGTACGTCATGCCTGTGTGTATCTTGAACATGCCGATCTGGGGAGTTTTTTCGACTACTCCCGACGTTATTTCCTGAAAAAAAAAACGGCTTATCATGAAGGGGCAGAATAGTTTGGCATTGATGAAATTTGAAAAAATTCGTTAATCATATGCCCTGATGCTTTGCAGTCGAAAATCACACGCAGACCTGACGATAATTCGTTGATTTATGGAGAGGACATCCGTGGAATTATTTCTTGTGGATTTTGGGTTCTAAAGTTGGTAAATCTGCGTTTCCATGGCGACCATTTGGCGTTCTTCGTGTTGCCTAGCAACAATCATCTCGCGTCAAAATGGCCGCGCAATCATTTATTTTTGCTTCGGTCTTTGGGATTTTTTGGCGGTGATTTTCAAAGAGGTTATGATGAATTATGTTGTAAAGATAGTGAGGGAGTTGATGTGTATTTTAGAAATTGTATTTGATTAAAAAGGGGTTTGGGATCAGGTGAAAAAAAGAATTTTTTTCTTTGGAGATTAAGATTTTAAAATATCCACTGGCGCCATCTGCATTGTATTGTGGCGGCCAATCAGCAATGTGGATGATATAAAAAACATATACCATAGTGCTCCAGCGCAGTAGGTCCACAATCAGGTAAGTGTGTGTAAGTGTAAGGCGTCTTCTGACAGATACACGTGGTAGAATTGCATCAAGTTGATTTACTTTGTTTCCTATTTTTTCAGTATAAAAGACATTGATACGACGTATAAAATGGCTCTAGAAGCACGTGAATGTCAGACGGACAATATCAAACACTTGAAAACAGGATTCATCGATTTTTGTGCCGGATCTATGGGTAATTTCATCAGAATGTTTTCCAATTAATTTTTTTATGTTAAATTGAGCAATACGTTGTGAAGCAATACCACAAGAAATCGTTTAATAATGTTTTCGTAAGTTGGATGTAATACTATTGAATGGAAGTTGTTATCAGTTTATCAGATTACTTTTAGCTTGGACGACGACAATCTTTTCATCACTACGTATAAAATTATCCATGGGCTGTAGATAATAATTGGAGAGATAATCCTTATCGAATTCCAATGTTACTATTAGGTGGAGTGGCACTGGTTTATGTGGGTCAACCATTGGACACCGTAAAAGTCAAGATGCAGACATTTCCTGAGTTGTATCGAGGGATGACAGACTGCTTCATGAAAACCCTTAAAAATGATGGCCTAGCACGAGGACTGTATGCAGGAACAGTACCAGCTATTGTAGCAAATGTAGCTGAAAATTCAGTGCTATTTGCTGCCTATGGTGGATGCCAAACAGCTATAGCAAGCATCACTGGTAAAAAAATAATATCATTTGTACTTACAGAGAACCGTTTTCATTTCAATGACTGCTCAAGAAAAATTTAATGAAGATCTATTTAATCAGGAAAGCAAAGAGTCGAAGAATTAAATACATTTGGCAATGCCTGTGCTGGATTTTGCGCTGCATTTTTCTCTTCTCTCACTCTTTGTCCCACAGAACTTATTAAATGTCGACTACAAGCAATGAGAGAAGTTCAATCGCAGCAGGCTGTAGCAGCAGTAAGCTTCAATTCTTTTTCGTTTACGTATTTTGCTAAGAATGATTACATTACTAAATAGTTGAATTGATCTTTTAGCGACACATAGGCCCTTGGATTCTGACCAGAAACATAATCAGAGAAAGTGGAATCGCAGGATTGTTTCGAGGACTTTCATCGACGATAGCAAGAGAAATGCCTGGTTACTTCTTTTTCTTTGGAGGCTACGAAGCCACTCGAGAGCTTCTAGCAAAACCAGGACAGAGTCGAGATGACATTGGATGGAAGAAGACCATGGTAGCTGGTGCAGTCGGTGGAAGTGTTCTTTGGCTAGTTATCTTTCCTGCTGATGTTGTGAAAAGTCGAATTCAGGTAATGAACTTACCCTGTTTCGTCATGGAATAATTGAAAAAGGTCACAGAGTTTAGAATAAAATTAATAAAATTACAGGTTCAAAATTTGAGAGAACCTGCACTGTTCATCATGAAGAAAATTGCACGAGAAGAGGGAATTGGAGCATTGTACAATGGCCTAAAGCCCACACTTATAAGGACAATACCTGCAACTGCAACACTTTTTGTCGCCTATGAGTACACGAAAAAATGTTTGAGCTCTCTTCTTGGCGTTTGACACTGATGAAATTGCATTGACAGGTATTTTTTTTTCTTTTGTGAATGAATACCAAATACAATCTGGACTGAATGGACGCTGGTCGTCGGTTTTTTTTTCTTTGTGTCTGGAAATGAATTACATGTCTTCCTGAAAATGCAGGCTTCTCTATTTTCCGAGATTAAAGAGGATTGTGAACGTCGATCAAAATGTAGTTAAATATTCTTAAGGAATTAGGATGTCATCGATATTTTATTTTTGATATTATTTTCCAGCAATACACTTTCTAAATACTTCTTTCTTCCTTGAATTGTCCTTGCATCTTGCCACATAGTAAATGGTATCTGTGAATAATGTCATTCATGAGATGATTAATAATTAAATATTTAGGTGATTAAATACTGAGGACAATAATAGTTACCACAACTGGAGTATAGCCAATTTTTTCGAGTTGCCTCAACTTCGAATTGAGAGTTCCACATAATTGTGACGTGCCTCTGAATAGATGATTGTGCGAAGCAAGAACCAGAACTATCCATTTGTGGCCTGCAGGCTCTTTTGGTGCATATTTTATCGAGCCTAATGGCAATTTGGGGAAGTAGGGTACCGGTGAGATACAATTATTTTCGCTGTCAACGCAAAAGATCATGTCAGCCCGTTGATGGTGCGGCAGTAATTGGTCAATGATAAAAGTATCTGATCCCAATATTTTTTTTAAATGATGCACAACTTCGAAAATAAATTTCTGATGTGTTTGAACACGTTCTGAAGAATCCTCTTTACTCAATATATCCGAGCTATATCTCTGAAAAAAGAAAGAAATAACAAAATTTTATTGATATGATTAGCGAAGAGTAGAATTCAATAGTGAAACGGTAAAAGAAAATAACTCCGAAATTATGAAAAATTTTAGACACTTT
>JABSMT010021712.1:0-16720 GCA_018902335.1 Eumacrocentrus americanus | reverse complement strand
CGATTGTTAAGCGGTAAAAGAAGATAAGTCGATGAAAAAGTAAATTTCATTGAAATTTTTCACAAAATTTATTATATCTCGGTAACTATGAGAGATAGAGCAAAGTTGCATAGGACCTTTTTTGTAGAGAATTCAATGTTTTATAAAAAAGGTCTAATGCAATTTTATCCTATCGTGTGTAATTTGCGAGTTATCTTGAAAAATTTGAATGAACGACTTTTTTGGAGAACAAAAATTTGTTAAAAATAAAATCGATTATAACTCGAGAACTATGCATGATACAGTAAAAATGCATATGACCTTTTTTATAGAGAATTCAATTTTCGACAAAAAAGATCTCATGCAATTTTATCATATCTCTCATGGTTCCCGAGATATTTGAAAAAAAAAATGTGAATTTCTAAAATTTTGCGATAAATTGTCAGCTCGTTTTACAGAATTAATAAACTACTTTTTCGTTCCATGAAGCATATTTTTAAAAAATTCTTTTCACCTCGACTATACATATCGAAAGCTCAGAATACCCAGTGCATGTGTTCATGCACTTCCTGCGCTCACAGAGCAAAGCTATTTATTGGCCGGAATTGCGTCATCAAAGGGCGCGCAAGCGCGCATATTTAGTTCCCTTCATTCCTCTTATCCCGTTCTCACTCTCAGTCCCTTTGTCGGCGGTACACTACTCTCTTTCGCTCCGCTATATAATGTACTATAACACGATATGTGTGCGGCAAACGTGAACCTCGCCGCGCGTCCAACAGTTGCTGACCTGGGTTAACGCCCGCCGAGCAAGACGCACAATGCAACATTGTTTTCAGGTACAGGCCGGTTCCGCGTCGTGTACTTTCGCTACTTGCGGCCCGGAACTCCGGCCGTCGAGGAAACACACACATGTAGCCCGATCAGCGAATGCTTGTAACAGGTTACAACACTCTCCCTTTGCATACGCTAAATGCACACCAGATTTATTTTTATTACTTAGACGTCATGTGAAACAATTGTTAATTTTTTTATTAAGAAAAAAAAATCCCTTGAACAACGTTATTATAGATTGAACGCATTGTTCTATTAAATGTATGTGCGATTAGATGTTAGCGTGTACATAGAAACTAACGAGTTACATACATAAAAGTGTCGTTCGTCTTTATCTTGGCCAGATAAAATGCATTTTTTTTTTTTTTTTGGGAGGAAGAAAGCCATTTCCTGTCATACCCCACGCTCAATCTAGACAAGAGGATATCCAATGGACGCGCAAGCAACGGCTTCTTGGAATAATCTTGCGTCCTCGACGACCACACGTTGAGATTTTAAAAGAGGGCCGGTTCTTCGCTGAGGACGAGATGCACCGGATGGTTTTATCTGTCCCCCGAGAGACGGGATGTGCGAAGCAAAATACGCGTATATATATGTATATTGCATATAGTGTCCCTGGGAGGACAAGGAAACATTTACCCATGTAGTTCTATCGGAGAGAAACTATTTTATTCAATGTTTGAATGAAAAAGTCTTCAAATTATTAAAGGTTGTATTTTAATTTTTTTTTTTTTAATTTGTTATTTCTCGAAAACTATGGGAATTACGAAAAAATTGGATAGGAACAATTTTGTAGAGAATTTAATTGTCTACAAAAAAGGCCCCATGTAATTTTATCGTAACTCGCGTAGTTTCAGAGATATCTGCAAAAAGGCAAAATGATATGTTGAATTAATTTTAAAAGAATTTATTTGACTGTGTGGAAAAAGTCCTTTAGCGGAAATATAATGAAAGCAATAGTTTATGTAGGAGTCGTTGATGGTGTTAAAGACAGAGGAGTTGACCAGTATGACAGACTTGTCCCTGGCCTATATTGTAGAAACTCTCTATCCGCGATTGCATAATCGTATATATATACTACTATCGATAGTAGAGCAAATGCGGCGCGGCTTACCGGCTCTCTATGCCTGTTTATGCAACGCCAACAGCGTGTTTACAAAAGCACAGCACGACTGTTGCGGGCGCCTGTGCAAAATAAAAGTGCATGGAGAAATTTCGTTGCAATTTTCAAGTACTTTTCCAAGTCAAAATACCATTAAAAATAACAATTTTCATAAATTCACTTAATTCCACTAACAATCTATTACAAAATTGATTATAATTCGAAAAGTCTTCGACATACGACAAAAATACATCAGACCTTTTTTGTAGAGAATTTAATTTCCTACAAAAAACGTCTCACGAAATTTTCACGTATCTCTCATAATTTTCGAGATATTTGAAAAAATGAAAATGTCGAAAATTTTTGATAATTTCTTATCTATCTCCTTTTACCGCTAGACGACAGAATTGTATTATTAACGGATTTGCAGCAATTACATTTCCATTGAATAGAAAATCTAATTACCTGGTATGACTATCGATCGCGGAAGACAACCCGACATATAGAGACTATATGATACCGCGTCTCCCTCGCACAAGTAAAGAGCGGGGCGCTAACCCCGAGGAGCTAACTATCATGTTAGTAATAATAGAACTCCAGGAAAGTACCGAGGAGGCAAAAGACTTGCCGCATTGCCACCGTCGCGAGAAGTGGCTCGTAAATGATGAAAGCCACTGGGTTCGCTTGTATATAACCAACCCAATCGACTATTTATAATTCTGAGCGTGACATATTGGCTATTTGTTGCGTATAGCTCAAAACATGGTGTTCACAATTATGGAGACGTTGGAATTGTAACAATCCCCGAAAAAACAACATCTGTGATACTTAGTCTACAAAGTCCAAAGAAATTCTTTTTAACGAAAACATATAATTTATCAAAGTAATCTAACTTAGTTTTTAAATAGCCGTAAGGTGAATGGTGGAGTGGCAAAAGTAATCTCAAATGGTTTTGAATTGAGATTACGAAGTTGTCAATCAGATTAGTTCCGATTTTGTTCGCCAACGAAACTTGATCTGTAAAAAAAGTGTCTCATAAGGAACAGTGCCAAATTTGGTGCAAATCGATTGCAGATTAAGAGAATTTTCGTCGAGTTAAAACTAAGTTTTCGCTAGTTCAAAAACATCTTTCGGTAATTTTCTTTCTTACTTAGTGTATCAATCCAACTAGAAAATAAAGGGAGTCGTATTGATGCGCAATAAAAGTGTATTCTGTCCTTCACCGTTGCCGTCGGACTGCAATAAACTGAACATCAGCCAGCAGAAGCTTGCGCATTGATGAAACAAAACAGAATTTTCTCAATGTCTACAAGATGAAGGGTTTTAGCCCCCTTCTAAGCGCAGATCCGGGCCTGTACGAGCTGCGATGTCCGCCGTGCTCGAGAAGGTCAACGCACCTCGGCCAAGGACACATTCTAGCCCCGCGCGGCTATTCGGGCCCCACCATGCGCCGTTGGGGTCTCCTCACGTGCGCGCCGACCGACCGTAGGGCCCCAAGACGCACATATATAGCGTCCTCTCGCGATTCACTGCACATGTGCTCGTATGCACTGTATACTTCTCGTGTGCCTTAGAGAGCAAAAAAAAAGAAAAACAATAACAAGGTGGTGGTACTTTGTGGTTGGTTGCATGTTTTTCTCATCAGATTACAATTTTTTTTCTCATTCCTGTACCATAACTACTTTTGTATAACCACTCGGATGATATGACGTAGCAATAACAAAGATAATTTAAGCTGTTGAATCTAGAGAAATCATTGGATAGATTGTCGTTATTATTGTGATGATAGACTTTCAAAAATACAAGAGGATTTGTTATTGTAACGCGCTGTTGGGCTCTTGTATTACGCGTCAGACGACTTTTTAATCAACTCACTTCATAGAGCCCTTAACAGGACGTTGGGAGGAGGAGAAAAAGCGTAGAGAGACACGACAAGGAAAGACTCTGACAAACTGCACCTCCGTCCAACATCGAGTATGAATAATGTAACGGATGAGGTTGCGAAAAGCGAACGAGAGCTTCGCACAGCGAGAAAGAGTTGGAGGGAGATAGGGAGATTCTAAAGTCGTAAAGCAAGATAGCGGGGAGATTGAACCAAGTGGGAGAAGCTAGACGAGAGCAGGGGATAAAATACAACACGGGAAAGGAAGAAGACACGTTGCAGACATTGGATAGATATCACCAGAGGGAATAGATCCACAACGACATCAAGAAGATCAGAAAAAGCAAAAGAAGTTTGAAAAAACAATTGTCATATGATATGAGACACATAATTATCCAAAACTTGAACGCCCATCATCAAGCCAATTTTGTAATCATATATCTTCATGATGTTCATCAAGACTAATGAAGTCTCCAAGTCTGTTCAACCTAAGAGATTATTGACGTGAATTCAATCTCATTACATGCACGGTGTTCACATCCCTGGAACTGATACAGTCCCGCCACCTCATGTACACCTTCTGCACAGCATCAGTTATATGCTTATGTGAACACTAGCTAGCTGGTGTAGACATGGCTATTTTATGTGAAGTCCTATATATCGTATATAGTCAGCTGACTGACAATAGGATACTGAGCGTGTAATTGGTGACGGAAATGACCAGAAAGGTGACAAATAAAAAGGAAATATTATGGTGGACTTAGTGGGTCCACACAGGACTCTCGACATGCTACCACTCTTAGTTTCTCTCCCAAGTCATTCTATCCCACTTCTTCAACTTCTTTTGCCTCTCCTTCGTTGGCCTGGCCGAGGTAATTGCACCCTACCAAGGCCGACAGCTGATGCAGCAGCAACAGCAGCAGAGCCACCACCACCAACAACTACACACAGCTGTACTCCACGAAGAGCCAGTCCATTTCCTGCTCTGTGTGGTGAAGATAACCCACGTGCGTGAGCAGGTAGGTGATGTACCCTCGCTCTATACCTGTCCAGAGTCTTTTCTGTAATCGTGTGTGCGTGCCATTCCTGTCCCTCTTCCCGTTCATGCTGTGAAAACCCAATGGGACGAGAATTAAATGCCTCAAGCGGGATTTTGAAACGCACTAGTGAGTACTATACTTCAGGAAGTTGGTTCTGATGCTCTACTAATTGCCATTTATCATTACAGATAAGCTTGGCATTCAAGATGTAGTGCTACGTGTCATTATAGTTCTAAAAGTTTTGTTTTGCTGGAATTTATGATGGAATTCGTTGAGAAGAACTTAAAGTATATCTCAGATAAAGTGAGCAATGGTCCTCAATAATGATAAAAGGAAGGTAAGAAGACTCTAAAACCTATCTAAACAAAACAAAAGAATTGTCTAGAGTTTCAGAGAATGTGCCTACGAACTAGTCGCATAGATGTTTAGCAGTTACACAACCAGGATTACGTGATCCCCATGAAGATCAGGATCATCACCAAGCTGTTGGTGTCCTCATTCTCGTCCTGGTTCACCAGCAAAACACCTGACGGAGTAAGAGAAGGTATGGCAGCTTGGAGACAGGTGGCAACTTGAACGGAAAAGTATATGCAGATAAATGACAGTGTTCAGAAAGAATTATTAGATGAGGAATTGGGGTGATTCTTCATCCTTCATGAAAAAACTTTCACCCAACATGTGATTCATATGTTACATGCAGTAACGCATCAGTATACTACAAAGCTAAAAGGAATATATCATTGCATTCAGACAACAAAAGTCAGGAATGTGTCATGATTGACGTAACCCAAGAAGGATGCCTCATATCCCGCTTTATCTCGTTTCTACCTGGCTACCCTCTGGCATTACCTCTACACCCTCGTTGGCATTTCTCGGATGCTTTGTCAACCATCGTGTCACAACCCCACGCACTCGGTTACATTATATATATCCATATCCTCTAAAGCTTTACGTGATCTGAACCGTTCATAATTCTAGCATAAAACTTTATCTGGAAGAGCCATTTTTTGTCGTCGACTCTCTTCAACCTCTCTTTCACAAGTCTCACTCTCTGGTGAGTGATGAGTCGTGAAAGAGGTGTACACAGTGATGTTATAATACAATTGTTCCAGGATAACAGGGACCGAGCCAGATCACATTGCTAGCCTAGTCTAACTAGCTCGTTTGAACAACTCTCATGCGTGCCAAGCCAATTGTAAATGTGACCTAACAAATCTCTAGCTCTACCTGGAAACTCTCTCACTTGGCTAACCAAAGTTTACAAAAGCTTCAGCATCAAACGAAGAGAAGCCATCTCTCGTGTCCTTTGTTACACGTATCCCCACGAAACAGGAGAGGCCTCTGCCGTCTGTCGAAGTGGAGAATGAAAAGATGAAAGAGCTGAATGAAAAGAGTGAGAGCGAGAGGGAGGAAGAGAAATGGAAAGAACCATGCGAATAATACCTAATAAAGGGCAACCACACATGACCTACATTGTGCCTGGCAGGTGTTCAACATTACATTAAAAAAAGAAAGACCTAAATCGTAAAAGATCTTAATGGTTTGATAATACAATTGATCGAATCTATGCATGATTTCAAAAATGATATCACTTTCAATTCTTTCATGACACTGTCGACGAATTGCAAACATAGTCTGATAGAATAAAGAACTTGTGATATCTTTTCCGGATACAGTTTGACGACCTTTTTTATATGTATTTATACACTGATTGCCATGATGCTCTTGGTGGGAATATGAGTCATCGTGGTTATCATTTACGATTACTGTATATCGAACTGCACATATTTACTTGTGTGTTCACTTTCGAGATTAGATAGCTGTCATTGCCAATATTTCAAGGAATCGAGTGTATGATGAACCTGTGTCTGCTGCTTATAAATATAAAGTTATAATTATAAATATCAGAGTACAAACGATTGTATTATATATTCGCAATCAATAGTCAGACATGAATATTTTATATATTGAGCGGTTTACTTTGAGAAGATATTTGCAAAGCAGGTCAAGATTTATATTGAGAATGGAGTGCAAACTATCATCATGATGATCATCATGGTGATGATGATGATGATGATGATGATGATGATGATGATGATGATGATGATGATGTCGAATTGAGTATCTCACTTGATCGTTATCGCACGTAATCCGGAAGGCTGAGCGCGGGCACTTCCGGCCAGCCGGAAGGCATCGATTACCCAGCACAAAGTGTGTTTAACATTTCTCGTACGTTCTTATAACATGCATATGAAACCAGACACTCAACGATCTGTCTCTCGTTTCACTATCTCTAATATTTATCTATCACTTACATACGCAATGCTATCCAACTATAATCCCATAGAGCTATAATATGGAAAATTATATGTGTAATAAAATTAATAAATTAATCATATGTCATGGATCATCAAAAATAACTCAATATCACTCACGCTTTGCGTTTCATGTTGACCATGAGCTTATCAAAGAACCAAATTCAACAAGACCTTCACTTTTTAATTGTATATATAATAATCATAATTGCAATGGAGACAAAAAATTTTAATTGCACGGTTTGATCGATAAAGCTGATATAATCTCATTAACGAGCAACTTTTAGAGTTTCTCTCAAGGCGAATGACGCGAGAAGACTGAACCCACGTGGGGGCCTCTATGGTTTCTCCTCGCCATCCTATATCCAGGGGACGTCATTTATTTTTGTCTGAGGCATGAAGCATCATATAGTATACCCCATGCATCGCCAAAGTCTGGTGTGTCTCTCTCCCGTGCCGGCATGTACCACCCTCATTGAAAGCACGCTTACAACACGCGACCAAACAAAAATAATTACGGCAAAAAAGCAAAGTCGAATATATATAAAACTCTGCAAATGTTTACAGCAGCATATGGCCTTGTTAGCGTATGTGATGCCTTTGTTATCGTTTTCGTTTGACGCAGTCTTTTTTATTTCATTTACGTTTGTATATATATTTTATTTTTTTTGCAGAAAATATAAATTAATGATCTGAGACCCATCAGGAATATGTCCTGGGTTCGAATCCCAGCTGAGTGGGTGATCATTTTTTTTTCTTCGAAAATTCAATGGATCTCATATTCATTCACAATTAATTCTGTTGTTGAGTGGTAAAAGGAGATAAGTCGATGAAAAAATTAATTTTCAATGAAATTCTTCATAAAATTTATTGTAATTCAGAAACTGTGAGAAATAGAACAAAATTGCATAGAATCTTTTCTCTAGAGAATTCAATTTCCTACAAAAAAGGTTCTATGCAATTTTATCCTATCTGATGTGGTTTGCGAGATATCTCGAAAAATCCGGTTGAACAATTTTTTGGAGAAAAAAAATTTGTTGAAAATAAAATTGATTATAGCTCGAGAACTATGCAAGATACGAGAAAAACGTGTGATATCTTTTTTATAAAGAATTCAAGTCCCGACAATAAAGGTCTGTTGTAATTTTGTCGTATCTCTCATAATTTTTAAGATATTAAAAAAAAACGTAAATTACAAAAATTTTCAATAAATTGTCGACTCATCTCGTTTTACCGCTTAATGACAGATTTAAAAATATTCAATGGATTTTATTTTTTAGTAATTTTTTTTGGTTGCAATATTATAGGCGAAGGAATGAATCACGATAAATTAAAAAATCAGAGGAGGTGAAAGTGAAAAAAACGAGGGTAGGAATGTGCCAAGTTGTAATTCCTTTTTTCAGACTACCAGTCACTGCCCCGAGGTCCCACGAAAAACGGATCTCGGTTTACCGGAAACAACGTTTCTCTGTGGGCTTGTAACGGTGAAGTACTTTAATTGGAGAAACGATTACCTTCCTCTCCTAACTGGCCTTTCTTACGCCGGTAACAACCCGCTCGAGGCACAAATCACAATTTAAATCGTATGGCCCGTGGCTAATTTACCGCATTACCTTTTATAATATGAACGGTTTGGTATACGCGGAAGCAACTGGATATTGTATAGTCCGGTGCGACAATTTGGTCTTGGTAATAAAATATCACCATCATTAAAAGCTTTTACCCACTAATTTTTACGTTCGCAGACACTTATCATGTAATTATCTCTACCATTTTATCTTGTCCTTTATAATCCGCCTGGACAATTATCGCTTGTTCACAATTATATTTTACTGTTGATCAAAAGAAACTATTGTTGCATAGAATTAATTTCTTTTATTGCAAATATTTTCTTCTTACAGATAGGTATTCATCATTGATAACTGCCGAGAAGGCAACTAAAGTTCTTCTCATTTCACGGTCGAGACTTTCGCTAACTCAAGAACAAAAGGATAATCGAGATGCATAATAATAAAATGTATTTTGCTAGCATATTTATTGCGTGAAGGCACAACAACGACCTTCCATAATTATATCTTTATGTATATAATAATGGCGCATGTTCGCGCATAATCTGAAGAAAATTTTTAAGCGTCGAGAACGTTATTAAAGACGTTGATGATGATAACTAAAATATTTTTCTTCATTCTATTTGTGTTTGTCAACGTCAGTTTCTTTTACATACTTAATCAGCAGAGTGAATTGCAGTGTATTTATCCATGATTTACTGATTAAAGATGACAAATGGCGCGTTTAACATACTAGAGAAAACCTTATGTTCACCGATACAAATCTCGCTTTGACGGAAGCGCTGCCAGGGACAACGGCGCGCGCCCCGACTAATTAAAACGCCTGACAATTAGCGAGGTTGGTCATTGACCTAGAAAAAAAAATCCACAACGACGAAGCTCGGTTATAATAAGACGACAAAGAAAGAAAGGATCGCTCAGATTCGACTTTCTATTTGACAGCTTGGTTTCGTTTAACTTTCCAGCGCAACTGCGCTTCTTCTTCTTCTTATACTGACCTTTATATATGTGACCTTTTCAGAGAATCAAGTGGGAAATAAGTGAAAAATAACGGAACTTTATAGTTTCTTCTTCATGAAAATGTCCCTCATTATTTGTGTTTCGTTGAATAATTTACACAAGCCAATTAAAAATTAGAAAAAAAAAATCGCAGAAGACTCAAGAGTATAAATAAATTCAGTTTTATTCAACTGCGCTCACTCACTAGCACTGTCGCCAACAATAATTATTGTGTTACGTTACTCGAAACGTACACATGAATTAGTTATACAAAATAATATTGTCTCTCTTTTTGTCTTTGTAGAAAAAAAAGTCACTCGCGATCGAATTGATGTTCTATTCCATCCTGTGGCCACCACGATTTCATACTGATTAACGGATCAGTAATAAGGCCGTCTAGGATTGTTCTAAAATCCGAAACACAAGTTTACATATTATGAGCTGTAAGTTTAAGTTTTAAATACATTTATGTGTCTACTCACCAAAGGATTTGGTCTAAATCTGTATGCGAGCATCATTCTTTTTCTGTAGGCATCAAATTCATCGTCATCCCGTGACACACCGTCAGGCCTCTCTGAGCCTAAGCCAGCGCTGTCCAGTCTACTCGTAGCTCTAAAAAAAATACACGTATTAAAAACTCAAATAAAAATTTATTTTATCATCATTTGTTACTCAATAACGTACTTATTTACTGGCTCAACGCGGCCGCTGCCCTCACTACCGAGTCCCTGTCCCTCACTCCATCCAAGTTTTTGCAACATCTGGAATCCTGAAGGAAATACAACATTAGTTAATTTGTTTTTATTGTACAATTGAACAATTATTGTAAATATAATTGAAACCCTTTTCTACAAACCTATATTATCCTCCTTAAGTTTGTATTCCTTGTAATCGCTGAGATCCGGCTCCTTTCCCTGCTTCAGGGCACTGTATTGTTCCATAAATTTCTTCAGTTCGTCAGGCGGCAAGAAATCCCCGATATGATGTTTACCCTCGGACTGCGCCGTGAGCTCCTCCGCCCACATCTGCGTCGCCTCCATCTCCGCTGATCTCAACTTATGTTCCCATGTGCCACCCTCAACCTCTTCATCGCTGTCGTACTCGTATTTATGCTTTCCCTGGGCCTCCAGACGCTTGACCTCATCACGTTTCTTCAAGAGATTTTGGTACAACAGATTTATCTGAAACAAAAATGTGTTAACTCAACACAATGTTTACAAATGTGTTAAAAAGTTGAAAGAATATTTTTTATCAACGTACTTTATAATGATCCTCAGCCTTTTTCCACTGTTCCTCACTGAGATCTAATGTGCCAAAGGTCTGTCGCGCATACTGAATCAACGCTGGATCATTTCGAGAGATCTTGGTCAACATTGGATTCTTTCCTTTGGTAGTTTGTGTCTTTGGTGGTAGGATGTTAGACGCTTGGCTAAGTTGCCCAGCTATCGCGATACCTGGTGGTCGAATTTGTGGACTCAAAGCTGACAATCCTGATTGAATATTCACGCCAGAAACAGGAATCTTATTGTCAGGCTCACTCCAACGACTCCGTCGTTTTCGCTTGCGTTCCTCTTTACTGTCCTCCTTAGAGTTATCTAATGATAAAAACCAATAGTTACCTTGTGCATATTATTTAATGTTTGGAATAGATATTTATCGATGAAGAGATTTGTTACGAGGTCGTCGTGATCATAGAGATTAAAAAAAAAAATTCAAACGTTATTTCTATGATGATGGAGAGTCAATTAGGTCAAATATATGCAATTATTGACATACCACTTGGTGAGATATGTTTATGAGTCGTTTTATCAATGTCGTCGTTATCACTGAGAGCTTCTTCCGGGCAATATGGCTCAGCCCCACTTCCACGCTTGTTATTCTCTTTCTCAGCTTTCTCGGCACGAAACTTGGCCACCAATCCCCTGTACTGCAGGTACGCTGCACTTTGCTTTTGGTGCAGAAACCTTGATTAAAACAATACTTAAAACTCTGTCAGGTAAGATTTACGCCTAAATATGATATTGACCGATCAACTTTTTGATTAATATAATTTTCACGAAACAACTTTAAAAGTGAAAGAAGAATAATTAATTGGTTGTATCGTGAATAAAATTAATCGGTATCTTGCTTTATATTATGCACGAGTGAAAGGTTAAGAGCCAAAGTGCTAGAGGATGTTAGTCCAGTTTTAGAGGTGAAATGCTAGCCTTAGCTATTAAAAATACAGGTTTCTGCGATAGAAGAGATTAAATATAAATGCGTTTATATTGTATAGTCTTTCTGATTATCATGATAGAGTCATTGGATCAGTAAGTCCCCATATATCACTATATGGCTCATCGACTTTTTTAGAATAGAAATCTCTTTGAAAGAAGCTTGTTCAATTAGCATGCCTACAAAATTTCAATCGACAGCATGAATGATGGCTCTCTCAATTTTGACGATAGACTCTTGATTAATCTCTAAAAAAAGCATTTAAAGCTTTCACAAAGTCATATACGTAAAGAAAATCATTTAGTTGATCTATTTCATAAGCAAAGAGAAGTTCACTTAGCGTGCTATATATAAAGATACATATCTAGAGTAACCAGAAATTAAGTGAATGAAAAGACATATCATCTAATGCACATGAAAAATAACATGACTACTTTATAACGGACCTTGCAAATTGCATTAATATTGGATGATAATTCCTTTTACGTAAAAAATCATTATCTCTATGCAGAATATCATAGTCTTAGAGTTATGCAAACGCAAAATCACGGAAATGTCATATGGCTACAGCTCTATTTGGATGCATAAATCTGTAAGATAAAATCGTAATATTCTTCAACATTCATAGGGAAGCTCACGAATGCTTAAACAATTATTTTTAAACTATAAACGACTATTGAGACTGCACAGTTGGACGGTAGGATAATATAGCATGCGAAGAGGAATCAGTGAGGACCGTAGTTACCATAGCTTGGGATCTTGGGCATTCTTCTCGCGTACTTCTTGCTCAATTGCGTCGCCACAATCCGCGACAATGCGTGCCAATTGTTCTGCTTCAACGGGACAACTGTGACCTAGCAACAAAATAAAATTAAAAAATCATTTCCGTCACTAAATCTGAATAAATGATGGCCGTATAACTATGGCATTTCATAGCACATCCACTATAAATCATTAAAAGGATTCTTCAAGCTCGTGGTAATGAGTTTAGAAAATTTATTATACCTGGATGTTCTGTGGACGACGATAAACTTGATGGTGGTCTGACTGGCGGCGGTATCTGGACGTTGGCTCTGGCGACTGACATTTGCACTTGATTTTGAATCGGATAGGTGGTCGGTAGAAGATGAGCTGACGGCGCAGACTGCTGTGTTGGCGGTGGTGGCGGCGGAGCTGAGCTCTGAATAATGGTGGGTGGTGGAACGTTTGGCGGTGGAATATTGAGATTTGGAGGCGGTATTGAATTGATCGTTGAGGAGACACTGTGAACTGGTGGTGGTGCAGACATAATCATCGGTGGCATCACCGAGGGCGGTGGTACGTTGGGCACATTTGCAACTGTGACAACTATAGCCTGTGTAGCATTCATTTGCAGCATGTTCGGTGGCATCTGAGACATGGGAGGTAGTAAATTGGGCGGTCGCACATTTGGCGGAGGTATATTCGGTGGCTGAAGATTGTTCAGAGGTGGAATATTGCACTGTTGAGGCGGTGAAATTATATGTTGCTGGGAGGATGACTGCATTGTTTGTATGGGAACGTTTTGAGGCATGGACATACTGGGTGGTGGTACATTGGTATTAATAGGAGGCGGTGGAGGAGGCCTTATCATGTGTGGTGGAGGCAGTGGCATTCGAGGAGGATTCGTTGGATGACTGTCCATGGTTGAATAATTTTCGTTTTTTAATGACGAGACTCCATGAATGTTTGGATGATTAGGTCGTGGTACATTTGGGGGCATATTTCGAAGGTTTGGTGGAGGTACATTGGTCATTTGCATCATGGGTTGTGATATGAGAGGTGGAATGGAAGAAGATTGGTTCAATGATTGTGGTGGACATGACTGTTGTTGATGATTAAATTGTGTTCTGGGACCGTTAGAGGATGTTTGATGGTACCGCCTCGAGTCTGGACTTGGAGATGACCTGTGTCTGGGTGGGGACGGACTGGATGACGAGCTGCGACGCCTTTCTGAACTCCTTGCCCATCTTGATTCATTTCTACGCCTATCTCGTCTGCTGTCCCAGTCTCGGTTTTTTTCTCCATTCCATCGCCTCTCCCTCGTATTCTCATAGTTTCGATCACCGCGATCATCCTTTCGTTCATCTTTTTTCACATCATTGGCTGCTTGCGTCGCATCTTGCTTGCTCGGGATTGTCTTGTTATTAGCAATTTTCTTAAATTGATCCAAAAAACTGCCGTCATTGGCAAATAAATTGACCATGGCCGCAGAAGTTGGCTTCTCATCCTCTTTCCTATAAATAAACAGATGCAATCTGTGACCTCTATTCCATATAGAACAACCATCTAGACAGCATTTAGTCGTTTATAAATCACTACACTAAAACCTTCATGCACAAGGGGAAACATGTCTGTAATTTCATTTTATGATTCTGAATCATTCATGAGTGTTAACGATGACACTCGATGTCATACAACCAATTTCGACACAGCAATTTAATATGCAATAGCACGGTCCAACAGAAAGCAAACATTTAACTACTAAATAGCATTTCGCAGACTGAAAGCTTTCAAAGATCGTTGCTCGAACGTATCGAGCCCGAAGACTTAGAAATGGCTATCTAGAGCAACATCGTCTTTACATAATGTTGTCTTTCCACTAATTGACAAGTCTGGATGATTAATTGATGCTGCCTGAAAGCAGAACAGAGCGACGGATCTCGTTCCCAAAAAAACAAGAAAAAATACAATCAAAATCAACAAACAAATACCTAAGACTCATAGAGCATCGCATCATGCTTAATCAAATAAAATCCATGTAACAGAATAAATTGACAGTGACTTACTTGACTGAAGGACTGACTTTGGTAATAGCAGCAGAGGACGTGTTAGACGTGCTCGTCTTTTTCACGCTCTCAACAGCCTGTTTAGCTTTCATCTCTTGCATCTTTGCCTGTATCTCCAATTTCTTCTGCTGGATAATTTGCTCCTGCTTGGACATTTGCGCAAAACGTTCATTTCGCGATGTTTTCGACACAAACGGATCTGAGCCCTTGACACCGCGATACGCCATGTTTTTATTGGATACTCTGGCAGTTGAACGTTTCGTCACCAACCGACTGCAACGATTGGCGGTGCTGCGACAGCCAAAGACTGCAGTGTCGACTATTATCAAGAAGGTGAACCAAATACTAATCCCATCATTCTCACCGGCGTTCTCCGTCTCCTCGTGAACGAAAGCCTTCTTTTCTTGCCAAAAAATGCTTACACGACTGGGAGAAATATCGACGATATGAGCGTCACTGGCGTGCCTATGGATGTATGTATGTATAGTAGGTGGATTTATATATGTATATGTATGTATATATGTATTAATATGTACTCACTGCAGCGACGAAGCGAAGATTGTGCTCTGGAGCCCGGGCGGCTTGATCATGTGACTTCTACGCCTGCGCAGAGATCATGGACGCCGAGAGGACCTTACCGGCGCTGAAATTTAATTTTATCTGTTTCCTTCGCTGTCTACTTTATTGTTTCCTCCATTACACTGGCACTCACAGAAAGCGTGAGTGCCTTTTGTCGACTCGAGTCACATTAGAGGACAAGATAAATATTTTTACAAATTTAAATAAATGGCGCGAAATTCAAGCGATAAAAGGAAATAAGTCGATCAAACAGTTTGAAATCTTTCAGAAAATTGATTATATCTCGATAACTATGCGAGATACGACAAAAATGCATTAGACCTTTTTTGTAGAGAATTTAATTTCCTGCAAAAAAGGTTGAATAAGATTTTATCGTATTCCTCAAGGTTTTCGAGATATTTGTAAAAATGAAAGTGTTTCTGAATTTTCAAGTTATCTCCTTTTACCGCTTCACTACTGAATTTTACAGGAAATTTTCGGACAGTGTGAGTATATAAACATGTGATGGAATTCTATGAGTCATTCGGATCAAAAGTAAACTAACGAATAAAATATTACAAGCAGCTGGTCTATATTGGTCTATATATAGGTGTATGAACATCAAAGGGATCAAGATTGGAGGAAATTCAAAATTTAAAGAAATAATACAGTCTGTTGGATCGTTAAAGAGTCACCATGGCGATCCTCTATATAATAGACTTCCTAAACGCTTCAATCAGTCGTCAGCACGACTATTTTTAGTCAACTATCTTTTACTGGTGAAAGAGAGAAAGTTCTCGTGTCTTCAATTAATATACTGGTTAACATGATCAGTACAATGGAACGTGAGATAGTGATATCTCGGATTGGTGCAATTTTCTCTGACTTATCAATGAAAGTAAAGACATTCACGATTATAGAGAGCAATCAATCAGAGTGTAATACTTTGAAAAATTTAATCCAGATGTTGGATCATCTTCGTCGTTATGTTGAGATGCGAATGCGGAGGTCACCGAGGGAGGAACGTGAGCGCGCATCCAATTTGGCAAGCGCACTCGTGAATGGGAAAAAAGCTCAAGTAGAGGCCGAGAGTAAGCTCATATCAAGGCAAAAATCGATGTTTATATTCAGGAGGGCGAGGAGAGTAGACAAATGACGAGGCAGCATCAGCCTACACATTTTTCATGTTTTTATCATTGTCTGTTTTTTTGTTCAGTGTTGCAAAATACACTCGAGGTAAAACGAATCACGCACCAGAGTTTCATGGATGACATCAAAGAGCAGATTGCAATGGAACTAATCCTCTTAGAGAGGATTAAAACGAGCCAGAAGCAGGAAGTTGTTGAGAGAATGTAAACAATTTTATTCATTAAGAAGATGAAGTTTTATTTTACAAAAATTTTCGTTAATGAAATTTTAAATTTT
>JABSMT010021601.1:0-16732 GCA_018902335.1 Eumacrocentrus americanus | reverse complement strand
GTATCTCTCATAGTTTCCGAGATATTTGAAAAAATGTGAATTTCTAAAATTTTCGATAAATTGTCGACTTATCTCGTTTTACCGCTTAACAACAGAATTGGTACTCTTGCACTGAATAATTGTCCTCCAATAATACAAGCAATCTCCAATCCTACACATAACAATAACGACTCAAGCGTCTAGTTAATTCGAACGTGAATGCAGTTTGTAATTGTATATATAGAGAGACTGTAAATCAGCAGCTAGCGAGGAAGACGTTTCCAGCACAAATTTACTCATGTGCCACATGCCAACTATGTGAGACCAAATGTGACTGCTTCTTGAGAGTGCAACGAAGGAAAGAGCCTGGTGCATGCGTAGAGAATTCTAATTGAAAAAGCCGACAAACATGCTATCGCCAGCATCAAGTCGTTTAGGAGTTATTGAAGACTGTAAACATGATGATTTGACAGTCGTCATTGTGATTAATCTTCGATAAATGATTTTAATTAGAATTGCAGCCATAATTTGTCCGAGCTTGCCCACACAGTATAGTATATGAATTCGAATGTCGAGCGTGAAAGAATTAACGGTACATAATGATCTCTCGCCTCCACCGAAAACTGGTTCTTTCATTTCTTGTGCCCAGACTTGAATTATATGTGCAAGATCGAGTGTCTGGTTCTGCTCTGGACACACATTTTCTGCTCTATATTTACGAGTTCTATAATCGCAAGGCAAATGGAACTATCAAAGATTCTCATTCAAGGAGTA
Source organism: Eumacrocentrus americanus (assembly GCA_018902335.1). Lineage (NCBI taxonomy): Eukaryota > Metazoa > Arthropoda > Insecta > Hymenoptera > Braconidae > Eumacrocentrus > Eumacrocentrus americanus. Next base: position 15,979 of record JABSMT010021601.1, on the reverse strand, counting down.
GAGATACTATTTGTATAAAGACCCTGGTAAACAGTTTTTGACTGATTTAGATAAGCATGGAATTCATTTCCTCGTCGCATTTAATCGCATGTTACCCACGTGGAAACCAGTTCAGGACTGGACCACAGACTCGAAGAAAGAGAGATGTATGAGAGTTCAATAAATTCGATAATTTTTTTGCCGATCAACCGGTCGTATTCTGTATGCTCTTGTACACATATTGAATTATTAATCGTCCTGGTTGATCAACGTATTATATATGTGGAATATTTTTGCACAGAGGTAAATAACGGTATGAAATTCCTGCATACAACGATTGCATTGGCGAAAATTCGTCGTCAGTCTCTCTCGGCCAAGGGGTTATAAATAAAACAATTAGCGCATGACAACTCTTCAAGCTCCAAAGCGACTCTTTGAGGTTAGATTCTCCACTAGAAAAAAGAAAAATCATAAAAAACGACTGACTATTGCGCAAAGAAAATACGTTTGTGTACTCCAAAGTCATTCAAGGGAATTCAGGGGGAAAAATAACGGTTTGAAAGCTTCCAAAACAACTGTCACACCTCTATAGACATCTCAGACACTGAGTTTGGGCCCCAAGGATGCTGGATTTAATTGTTATCAACCTAGAATTGTGTCTGAAAGGATTTTAGAGGTTATGAATTATTAATAATGTGTATAAATTATCAGAGGAGTGTCATGCAGCAATTAAATGTAATTAATGATGAAAAATAAATAAGAATTGAAAGGAGAGATACTCTGAAAGGTTCCTGAGCGACAGGAAGGCTGTGAAGACTCGAAAAAACGCCGACAATGGCCATGTGAACGTGTATGGAGTTGGACTGGGGGATTGTATGTCTTGCAAACACGTTAATGATGTAACATTTGTCGAATGCCGCGTAAATAAAGGCTACTTACCGCGGGCTCAGGTGAAAAACGTCAGAAACCAGGTACACACACGCTGCACACACCCACACACGTTTGCCCGACAGCTGAACACTAGCCGACGCCAGCGCCACGCTTGAACGCCACTACCGCCATCTTGGACTCAAGCCCGGGAAAATTCAAAATCACACATGATTCTTTTTTATCATTTAATATGCACAAAAAGGGAACGAAATTTTTTTTTCTTGATAACATTACACATTTTGGCAAATAACACAAGCCATAAAGTCAATTTTTTGTATCTCATTCGACAATATTAAATACAAACAATACAGTTTTGCATCGAAACATACCCGTCTTGATGAATATTTCTTTTAATAAATAATTGAGCGAAGCTATTAATGGATGCCTCGAATTCATATGGAAAAGTATAAAAACAAATGGAATTGAAAAACACTAAGAGACTTTCGTTAATGCTTCATTGATTACTTTTTTTTGCCTCCTTATTCTCTTTGAAAGTCTCTATGGAATTATCATCACATGCAGATCGATTCAATCACAAATCTAAGCTTTTTTTATGATCATAATCTTGATTTACATACAAACAGCTTATTCCATTCTGACTAATTGCTCTTATTACATAAATGCTATTTTAAACTTCACCTCGTCGATATAACGAGCACTCTCATACCGTTTCAATGCATTATTGCGACATATGTTTCATCGTTCCAAAAAAATCATACTTAGTTTTCCTTATCATTTCCCCTTCGTTGTGTAAAGTTCAGTTTATACACAGACCACTGAAATCTAATAGTTCTTTTGCTCATTCTGATCATACACAGATATTTGTTCGCTTCATTCTTCCTACACTTTGCTAGTATATTCCATAAAAACGACTTACTAACATTTCTCTCAGTTTGTCATTCATACCTGTTTTAAGGATTAAGCACTCGCACACAAGACTAACGTTCAATCCTCAGATTAAAGTCAATTCCGCAATTATGATACGTTGTAGAAGTCTATGAAATCCAGTCTGATAACTCGATCCAACGCCACACAATATTCTTTGATCTTCAGTGAGCCAAGATCAGAAGAAAGAATTTTAGAAGGTGTGTGCATTACGACAGATCCCACAGCCAAGGGCAAACTCTTCACCAGTTGGTGGATGTTTTACGTGCAGCGGACACTCATCACCTTCCAGTTGCTTTGCTCTAGAGCCTATAAAACAATTTAAAAAAATTAATTAATCACCACTATCAATCAAAGATAGTCGTCTAAATAAATAAACAATAATCACCAGCTGGACACGAAGGCAATTCACTCTTGGGTATATTAGTGACTCGTTGGAAATCGTCGTGGCAGGGATTGCAGAAGTGAGTGGTACCAAAGCAGAAGAAGACTGCCGTCGAGCAGCAGTATCGACATTTGTACTCGAGGAAGTCAGCTCCATGCTTGGGACACATCTGAGCCCTTGCCACGTCGCTGCAGCCACCGCAAACCAGCTCGGTGGGATCGAAAGATTCGCCACCGAGTTGGGCGTCACATCGTGCTTCGCCACCGTAGTAGGCCTTTTGACATTTGTAGCACACATAGTAGGCATAACGATCCATTGCGTATGCCGATGGATCCTGATAGTAACGACCACCTGGAGCAGTCACTGCTTCAGCCCTGAGAAAATCACAGATTGCATTATGGTATACCTAGGAATTTCAGTTAAATTCATTCAAAATAATTTTTTATTACTCACTTGTGTAAGCCCTCATACTCCAAGCGCATCAGAGCCTTTCTCCTCACGTCAGAGTAGAGCTCTTTGATGTTCATTAGGTGCTCCATGAGCGTTGGATGCTCTATGGGAACTTTGCAGATGGGACAGAGCGAAAAGCCAAAGGTAATTCGTGGACCTACCCACCTCTTCATGAGGACATTCCTGCAGCAGTGGAGATGGAAAACGTGGCCACACTGCAGCTGAATGGCTGGAGCACAGGACAGAGCCTCTGTAAAGCAAATCATGCACATGTCGTCTGCATCTTGCTTGAGATCACTTCCAGACTGACATCGATGTAAACACGGCAGACAGGCTTTCTCGTTTCTCACGCCTCCACAAATGTGACCACAGGGATGAGTCTTGCTGCAGGCATTCTTTGCGTGCTCCTGGCAATCATGATCAGAGCAGATATTCCCGATGGCCAAGAGCCCTGTGTTACCGGTTGTCCCACAGAATCGACAAACTCCAGACGTTCCCACCGGCTTTCTTGGGGCTCCATCACGAAATTCAACGAGGGCTTTTAACGTTCGACTGTCTGCTAGGGCGAGAATCCAAAAGAGCTTCGTTCGACCACAGCCTTCGTGCAAATCCACACGAATGGCTTCTTCCTCTTCTTTGCAGACTTGTCTCACGTGCATTCGAGTTCTTCTGTGAAGATGCAGGACTCTGTCGCAGTCAGCACACAGATTTGCACAGACGTTGCATTGAATTATTGCTGTCGTCTCACCGTCGTCATGATTGTTGCATGTTGGTCGAGGTGGTGGTGGTTGACCGTCCATGGTGTTCCACTGACCAGAAGACAAACGTTCAACATGATCAGAGTCGAGGACACAGAGGGAAGACAGTGCTAGCCACAGTGTTGGGGTGCGAAGACATTCTGTAGGCTCACGATGTTTTTCATCAAGTCTTGTCAAGTTCAGAATGTTCTCTGCTATCGCAGCTTTTGTTATTGCTGCCCAGGTGTCTGATAGCTTGCCCGAGGCCATGTCTTTCAATAATTGAATAATGACTTCAGAGAGTTTTCGAGTCATACAGCCTCTCAGCCACCATCTCGAGCCAACGAAACTCTTGGGATGGACACTAGTGGCCAAGGAAACAGTCTGGAGAGCTTTTCCATTGTTTTCCTTGCCCTTTACTTTCACTTGGACTGTTAGAGTCTTTGCAATACAGCTTAGAAAGACGTCTAGGATTCCTGCGGAATGTTCATCGAAACCTGAGGCGTGAGAGTAGTTACTATTTGCAGCAGAGACTATGCTAAAGTCTGAGGGAGGTAGTCGTGTGACGCCCAAGACATTGGCTAGGTTCCCTGGTTTTATTTCTGGTAGAATTCTACGTAATAACGACGTGACCTGACGTTGTACTCGTGCTGATCCAGTGTGTAGTAGGCTCAGGATGTCTTTTATCAAGCCATACTGATGAGAAAGATAATTTCGTCCCACTGAACTTCCACTGAGAGCCAAGACCATCGACAGCATTTCGAAGCAGTAAGTGTCTGAGGCCTTGGGAAGATCACTGGAGTCACTCAGCACACTATTCGCAGGCATTGGAGAACACAAAAGTGTCTCCCACTCTTCTCGAAGTCTTATAGTCTCCTTTTTGATTGCTTGAACGATATGAGTGCAGACTTGCTTCTGGAGATGAGTTAATTTGCTTCTGCTGAAGAGGATTCCCACCATGTGCTCACGTAGATCGTGACTGTCTTCAAGCTCATCGTTGCTCACGTCTGTGACAATCTCCTGTTGTTGCTGATTCGACAGCTGTTGTCCCTGATGTTGTTGCTCTCCTTGAATTAATTTTCCAAAGACCTGAGAAGTGATGAGTCTGAATACTTTCAGTGTCTCTGTCTCACAGTTTCTCTGTTGGATTGTCATGGTACTCAATTGCTTGCCAACCTTCAACGACTCGCCGTCAATCTCACCAAGAACGCGAATTTGACGAACTCGAAGAGAATTATCAGGACCTTTAAACTCCAGACCAACCACAACGTGTCTAGCGTCAACGATAGGACAGTTAACCCAGCCTGCAGATCTGCTCTCAATCTCCACAGTCCTCAGCTTCGTCATCTCGTCAACATTCACACCAGACTGGAATGTAACACTCGAAACTTTGTGCGTGAGATCACGACAATTGTCAATGTGAATGTAAACCATTCGTGGGAATGTGTGAGCACCACAAGTGATGCTGATGGTCTTCGTTTTATTTCGGTCTTCGTCCCCAGACTCCCAGAATGTCTCAGTTGAGTTGTCAGTTAAGTGACCAATCATTGCCTGACGACTGGAGGCCTTGATCTCGACTCCAGTTGTCAGGTCTTTGAGAGCCTCGACACAGCTCGTTATCTGCTGGGAATACTGCGACTGATGACTCTCGTGCATGCTCATGGTGACGTCCTCTTCCTCCTCAGAACGAGAAAGAATCTTGCTGATGTTACTGAAGACGTGACTTCGATGGAGAAACATGTGATCAGCTGGAGTAAATTTTATGCTCCAGCATTGTACAGCAGCCTGCTGGAGAGGGGATCCAGGTGGCGGTAGCAGCATCAGATCAGCAATTGTCTGAAGCAGAGTGTGAAACGCAGTGGGAAGTGGATTCACTGCTTCACCAGCAATAACTAGATCACTCAGAGGGTGTTCACACACTCCTGCCATGTCATGATCGTCTTTTTTCTCAGGCCTATTATCGTCGTCATTGCCTTCCAAAGGCTCTTGGGTTGCTGGAGTCAACGATGCCATGAACCACCAAAGCAAGTCGTGTAGACCCATTGGCTGGGTGACACTTCTCAGCAGCCAATTGAAAGCCTGCATGGCGTAAACTCTGCACGCACCTCTTCTCAGAGCCTGCTTCATGGCCAGCTGGAGATGCTGAAGATTGTGCTGCTGAAGAACGAAGAGCATGACTGGTCTCATGAGGATCTCTGCACGATCACTGCTGGGAACTTCTACCTGATTCGTCGAGACGATCGCAGACTGATCCATGGAAGGCACGAGCTTTTGGAGAGCTGCCGAAGGATAGCAGAGAAGTGACGAGCCAGCGTCGTTATTCATTTCACTGCTACTGTTATTTCTCTTTCTCATCATGACTACTCTTCCATCATTGCTATTCCTAGCCCAAGGTGCTCCTGTAGACATTGACACTGATCTGTGAAATGCTCCTCTTCCTTTGCCACCATCGCTGTCGCTGTCGCTCATTGGACACTCTGATAGTGGTCTACCACTGGCAGCGTTATAACTCGTACCATCGTATATATTCTGCTGACCACTCTGCCGTCTCAGTGACTCCTCGTAGTATCTCTCTTCGTGGCTCTGCGAGTGATGGATGCCCAGGGCCTGGAGGCACTGGAATGGTCCAGTAGGTGGAAAAGGACCTGTTGCCTCTGGCGGACTGTGATTCTCTGCTACAGAGGACAATGTCTGTGAAGGTCTTCTCTGCTGTTTGGGAATATTTACTCCAGAAGCACTGGACAGGTCCAGCAGGAACATAGCATTGTTTTTCATGATTATATGTGTTTCATTGCCACTGGGACTGTTGATAGGTGACAAGAAACTCTTTGTTCCTTTCCGCCTGGGCACACCACCTACCAATTTTTTCCAAATTTTGTTCCTTCTTGCTTTTAGATAATTATCACGACATGCATCGCAGATTAAATACCAGCAGGTACCGCCGAAGTCACTGTCCCCGCAGTTGCCTGCCCATCCTGAACAATAATTGCCCACATTGTTGTAACCCATTCCCCCAGAATGCCAGCCACAGCCTGGATGCATTGTTTTCATGTGATAAGTGATTGGATGTGGAAACATTTGCCCACAAAGTTCACACGTGGTTTCTAGCTCTCCAGAACCTTCAGCCAATGTGAATTTCGCTCCAAGCTTGGCCCAATCTTTTTTCTTCTTGTTAGACTTCTTGTCTTTTGTTTCCTTTGGCTTGTCTTCCTTATTAACAGGCTTCTCCGCGGGTGGCGGTTTTTTCGGCGTTTTCACCATCTGAAACTGGGAAATGGGACTAGGAAGCACAGTCTGCTGTTCAATTGCTTGCAGACAATTATTGCTCAATTCTTCCCAGAGAAAAACTAAACTCTTCAAAGCTGGTGGAAGGATAGCAACAGTGTGGCTTTCAGGCAGAGACATCAGTTTGCCACTCAACTCTTCCTTGATTGTTGAAGTATCTTGCTTCTTTCTGTTGCGATTGGCATTTGCTCCTGCTGCTGACCTCGTCAAGGTCTCCAGGGTACTAGGTTGGATGTGAAGATAATTACCAGCATTGGTTACTTCAACAGAATGCCTCTGACGTGCTCGTTGCTCCTTTGTCAATTCGTCTCCATGCTTTTCGTTGGAATGAACGGTTGCCTGTCGAGTCACCACGAGCGCTCCATTCTTTGGCAAGGTCGGATGGAACTTCAGGAAGCTTGCGCAGGCCATAGCATCGTGGACTATGCCTTCGTGCCAGAGAAAAGCAGCAAATACTGCTCGAAGACACTCTGCTACTGATGGACTCATTGCTTCCTTCACCTTGTCCTTATTCAGGTTCAACGTTCGTCCAGGATTTGGAGGCTGTTGAGCATTCGCTGGAGACATTGCACGCTTTGTACGTGTCTTCACGAGCTTTGTGTGTTCTCTACGAGTCACTTTAGGTGATTGTCGCTCTTCTTTCGTCCCCGCGGATCCAATGCTGAAGTGGCCCTTCATCGCCGTCGTTGCACTGTCAGGACTCGTTTGAGTCTGAGCTTGGGAAACCTTTCTTGGGGTGTCTTGAACATCGTCACGATCTTTTCTCGGTGTGTCTGGTGGACTTGCGATACTTCCCTCGGATCTCATTTGCAGTGAACTGCAACTCGGGCTCGGTGAGATATCTCGGGTGTTGGCTGCACTACTGATGCCACTGGGAGACTGTGAGGGATCTCTCGTGAGGCTACTGACTAAGGCACTTGTGTCACTTTGGGTTGAGCCACGACGATGAGACGTTCCACTGTCCATCATTCCACCTGATACTTTGAAACAGAAAAGAATAGAGTGTAACTATGGAGATTGTGAGAGAATCACTCAATACAAACGAGATAAAAGGATTCGTGAAGATTGACTTTGCGTCTGAGAAGCTTCTGAGAAAGCTGCAAGCATGCAGATTCTGGTGCTATCATCATCACTTAGGCATTACAAAGGGTAAACATGATTGTAGGATAGAACATTCTAATTATTGGGCAATCAATCATGCAGTCGATACGTCGGTTACGACAGGATCTACTCCTGATAATACTGTTCCACAGTGTTGTCATGTTTATGTAGAGCCTCCACGAGATCCGGTACATGTATTATTAATTCGTGTTAGTGGTCTTACCTAAAGGGGAGAGGCCGACACTTCGGGGGGAGCCGTAGTGCAGGGGACTGCTACCAGCACTGTCTCCCCCTGATATCAAGCTTCTCCCACCTGGCAATTTTGTTTTTTATTAATGTTTATTATGTGTGTTTGGTGGTGCACAGCAAGCCAGAGTATTAATTTAAAGTGCGAAAATTTGTAGAAAATACTAAATGTTTATTATTATTATTTTTTTTTAGTAACTCTTTGATTCCTTCCTTTTCCTCATCATGCATAGCAGTGAACGTCGATCCTTTGAGACATTTTTTATTGAGGGAGAGAGACAATATTGATAGTGTAGTGGAAACAAATGAGTACCTGGAGCATTAGCGACGGGAGGAAAGAGACAATTGCCAGAACCAGCAGGCTGACGACTGGAGCCAGCTAAGAGCAACATTAACTTTCTCATTATCCCCAAAGAACTATATTCTTTTTCTGGTGAAAAATTAATCTATACATTCGATCGCTCGACATTTTAGTACTGTTAATAAATTAGTTAGACTGCAAATAAATTAGAAGACACGAAGGAATCCAAAAGAAAGAGGTTTTAGAAAGGAGTCAGTAATAAAGACAAGAAATTACGTTAATTCATTAATTTATCAAATGTTAGGATATAAATAAATAAAAACGATTTGAGGAGTGAATTTACGTACCGGGTATAGGAACTGGACTTGAAGATCTGCTGTGAAATCTTGGAGACCCACCTTGGGGATTTTTCGGCGATGAACTTCGAGACATTCTTCTCGGTGTCTCTGGAGGCGTAGCGCCATTACCATTCGTTCGACTTTCGCTCATCGACTTCACCAATTCCTTCACAGACACGCCAACGAATTCCGAAAAATCTCTGTAATATTCATAAATTGATTTATTTATTTGAAATTCGTTCATGAATTTATTAGCATCAAAGATATATTTGTCCTTACCTGCCAGGAGAACTTCTTCTTTCGCCCTTGTCGTCGCATCGCAACCACTTGGATAGGACACTGAATTTACTACCACCTCCTTCTCTTTCGCGTTCCTTGGCGACTCTTTCCTTGGAGTGGGGCTTCGTGAATTTGGGTGATATCTCACTTTTCTCTGGAGTAAATCTGTCGCTTCCTAGAGCGAAAAAAATAAAGAAAAATTAAATCATTTGTTCAGTTTAATTTTAATATAGCCAAGCTCACCTGGTGAACCTTGTTGACTGTGTGACTTGAAAACGAAGGGATTTGGCATCTCTCCCTGATCACCAGATCCCCCAGTTCCAGGTGTGAAGTTTGGAGTTGAAAAAGCGAAGCCCTCATTACTCCCAGAGGGAACAGAAAAGTCAAAACCTTTATTATCAGGAGAAGTAACAGAATCTGCAGTAACAGGAGTCTTTTTCTCCGGAGGCTCATTCTCAATGTCATGGCTCACTTTCATATGAGCAGTTCCATGCTTGTCGATAGCCAGAGACCAAGCTTCGTCGTCATTGAAACAATACTTCGACGCAGACTTGTCATCAATACGAACCCAAGTCCCATCACCATTAACCCACTGAAAAGCATCTCATTAATACCAAAAATAAATAGTACTACCTCTCCTTTACTTAATCCAGAACTTACATATTCTTCGACACTAACTATATCTCCAAGAGCAAGCATGCCAACAGGAGCTGCCTTGAGATTAGGTCTGCTTCTGATATTATGGCCAGAAGCACCCGCCTTTGTCACCACCATTGTCCTCTCTCCATTCACTGCAGTCCATCCCCAATCTCCAAGTCCTGCAGCAGCCTTTCTCTTATCCTCAGACACCTCTGGGCGCTTCCTCAAGACAGTCTCCTTGATAACTTGATCTAAAATAGACTTTGGTTCGTCGACAGGCAGCAGAAGAGTCTTTCCCAGATGCTGATTATACCCCAAACACCAAGCTTCAGGATGTCCACTGTTGCAATAGCCTTTAATTGACTCTGAATTCAATCTCAGCCACACTCCATCGTCATTGTGGACCTCCTCAATGAATGTTATTCTGCCATGTACAGGCACAATACCAATCTGCTCACTCTGCAAGGATGGATGTGCTCTGACTCTCAAGCCAGCACTGTTCTTCGAAACAAATTTCCTGAGTCTACTTGGCTGATGCTGAGGCTTCTTCACGATATTCTGTGTGGGTGGGTGCATTCCTTGAGGTGGTTCCTTGACTTCCACCTTGTAATTTTTCTCCATATTGTAGCCGTCGACTGTGATCATAAGAGAATACCAACCAACAGAGGAAGGTGTCCAAGTAGCACTGTAGGTGCCATCACCATTCGGCCTCACCAGCATACTCTCGCTGGATCTCTTCACAGCTGGAGATGTATATCGAAGCTCCTCAAACGAATAGTTCTGATAGGCCTTCATTATCGTTATAGCATAGAAGCACATCTTATTGTTGACTGTGACCTCATAAGGAATATCGAGAGCTGGCTGAGGATGACCTCCGAATGTCATTGGGTCTGGTTGAGACACTCTTCGAATTTTCCTGCCCTGGTCCGCTTCAGATATGTCCTTCTTGTCGATTGGAACTGCTTTTACTTCAATCTGCATGGAAAATTAATTGATGAAAAAATGGTTTTGGCTTGATTCAATTTATTTTAGAACTCACCTTTAGCCCTGGAACATGAACAATTTCTCCATACTGATCCCTCGTGAGAATCGTGATAATTGCTGGCCAACCACACTTCATGTCTTCTCTTGTGTAGAGTGCTTCGCACCTGGAAGGATCCACAAAGCTGTCTGGCTGCAGCCATCGTGCTAGTCTTCCACCGCTTGTACCAGCGGAGCAGACGACCAAGTCCCTGAGGAATAGTCTCTCGTTCGAATGACAACTGCAAAGAGAATAAAAATGTCTTTATAAGAAAATTGGTATATCAAGTTTCAGAAGATTAATGTTTTAGCATTCATTATTGAGTTGCAACGACTTGGAGATATTGGCCAGGATAAAGTCATTGGCCTGATCAGGTGTCTAGATTTAATTCCTTATGAGCAAGAAGAAGAGTAGAAGGTTTGCTACAAAACGAGTTCTCTCGGCTTCACGATGCCCCTAATTGGTACCGGTGCAGGTCTCGTCTGCAGAGAACATCACCGAGGCAGACAATCGCGTTCTCTTCTCATCGTGAAGTGTCCTAATAAGGCGCAATCACGAGTATTCTACTATGATTAAACTGAAGAGTCAAGAAAATTCTTGAAACTATATCATCGCAGTGAACTATACAATTATCTTATAGCTATACAGAAAGAAAAATATTTAATGAAGTCATACTAATTTTGTGAATCAAGACAATACAATGGACCTCTTTAAGTGAACTCGCGTGGAAGGAAAATCTCCTGCCGAGTTCTCGCACGCAATCTATATCATTGTATACGCTCTGAAATTCTGTATCTGAGCGTTAGATCTTGATCGAACACGTTGCGCAGTGATTTTATCGATTCTGGAAGTTGGTCAAGGTTGACTCCTGGGTCCAGCGACACGAAGGCGATACTTCTCTGCCATGATCTCCAGTTCTCAGCAGTCTCTCTCACTGAGAAGGCCCATGGTCCCGGTTTTTCTCGACAGATCCTCAGGCTTCGTGTTCTTTTATCTTTCAAACGGCCTGGAGGGAGCAGCTTGTGGTTGGTGGGGAGGACCCCTTGATCGTATGCTCTCTCTTGCCAGTTCGAAAGCAACCTCCGTTACGACCACGTCAGTCGGCATTTAAGTTTCATTTTTCCCCCCTCATTGAAAAAATTCTCCCATTGCTCCGTTCTACCTCCAGTTTCTTTCTTTCTCCTTGCTCGTCATGCAAACATGGGATGTGTCGAGTTCACAGATTTATTTTGAATCATGAATCCGTAATCAGTGATTCTTAATTAAATCTCATCAATATTTCATCGTTCCCTTTACATAAATCATCTTTTTGCCTTCTGTACTGATGTAATTGCATCATGCTACGTGGAACCAGAATGAAAACCCTCAGCAGCAGGATGATTTGAAGATCAGTAAATGTCTCGTTGATGAAGAAGAAGAGAGTAGCAAACATGAAGATGAAGAAAGTGACAACGGCGAGTAGTGTTCTCAAGGCACTCGCCAGTGTTGTGAATCTGTTATGCCTGGTGTTACTGTGCTTCCTGTTGGTCCTCGGGCAACCGAGCCATGTTAATGGAGAGTCCTCGTCGACTGTGGGGATATGCGCAATGCCTGGATGCAACTGCAGCATTGTCGTTCACCACTGGATTAACGTCAAGTGTATCTTCTCAGACTATCAGGTGAATCAATCAACTGAAGCACTTGAAATCGTCTTTACTCCGAAACGACTGCGTCTTTACTCCGAAATTTATTGTCGCGCTGATATTGAAGCTCAGAAGCCAGAGAAAAAAAATTCCTGGTGTCCAGTAAAATTCTGAAACAGGTTTTTAAGATGATAAGTTATTACGTAATATCATTTTGAAACCTTTTCAATTTTATATCAAGCCTCTCAACCTTTCTCCTTATTGTCTGCATGTTGAAGAGATTATTGGATTACTTCAACAGCGGATTAGTTGGATTGCTCAGTTGGAAATTACAATTGATGAAGGTGTGTTAAGTCAGTTTAGTGGATTAGTATGCAAATCATTGACTCTTTAGATCAGGTAACCCTTCCCAGCATTGTGTGGAGAGTCACGGGTGCCAGGAACCAAGGGAAAAACAGTTGTAACAGCCCGTTCCACTTGATGCTCGACTCGCTCCGCTGGTTATCATCCACTATGAATCGTCTCTGGATGTTTATTGCCATGTGTACGAGGTCAAAAGTTCGAATTCTGTACATAGCATTGTTGTATAGAATGGCATACACGTGTGGGCGGACTGGTATGGATTACGTAATCAGAGCTGATTTTTAGCCAGGCTTTCATCGGTTAATTTTTTGTAGAATATATAGATTAACTTATTTTACGTTGTTCCTGATATTTTTTCACTAGCGTTCAAGGATGACTCATTATCAGAGATCAATAGGATCAATCTTATCTAGTTTTTATGAGCCTGGTTATCTCTCTTGGTTTATCAGAGGTTGAATAACCGCATTCGGAAATCATTTCAGTCCTGAAGGACAGAATATGAGAATAAAAATACTTCCTAATCGAATCAGATTCGGCGTCACTTATTACGACGTTCATTAATTCTATTTAAACTCCAACGACGAACACTCTCTGTCCACTAAATTCTTTAATCATCGCTTTGATACGTCGTAGTGGACAGAAAAGTGTTCTCTCATGACGGCTGAAGCTTGAGCTGAAATCATTATTCTTGCAGGATATGAATCAGGTGGTCAATTAAAACCCAATAAAGAAACCAAAGGTGAATATTGTATATGTGTGTTTGCTTTAATAGGATTTTCCTTTTATGAGACTCTTGTCGAGTCGATAGGGGGTTCATAAAGGCTTTTAGGACCCACTAAAATTGTTCTCAGGCACTCGCTCGGGGGCCAAACCTAGCCAGCTTCCGTTCAACGGGACTTCCGGCCGAAGGGGCCCACTAGCTAGACCATGGGACAGTTGGTGGAGTAAGGGAAGGCATTATTGTCATGCTTCGCACGACCGATATTTATTGTCTGGACTTTTCTTTGACCTGGCCCTCATCCATCCCAACGCAACACGGGCATCAACACGCAGACTTCAATTCCAAGAGAAAATTTCCAATGTCACCAAGACTTTGAAAAACGTTTACAATGTTCTTTGAGTTCAGACGATGAACGTATGTGTCAAGCTAATTTCTACGTATCAAATAAATTGGAGAACGTGGAAATGATTGATCCAATAAAGTATAATATAATATAAGCTCTGAAAAATCATATCAGGGTACTGTGATTCGTAGACAGCCCGGCTCCTTTGGATTTAATCGACCGACAATAGACCCTTTCAACGAGCTCTGAACATCCTCGATGACTCGATGCTGCTTGCCATGCGGGCATTGGAGACTCTCCAGACTCCCAAAGAATCTTCTTCCTCAATGATACTCTCGACAGTCTTTATTCACTGTTATTATTATTTCAAGACCTGCTTGGCCAGTAGGTAGCAGTTTCTGCTGTGTTTTCCAACAGAGAATACACTCTTCTCTTTTTGGAATACTTTAGAGTTCAGGAGGGGGCGTATCGGAGTAACACTACATCCTGCTGAATGGCATGTTGTGTCGATAAACTCATATACACTCCATTGCCACCAACACTCTTTTCTGTTTCTCCACTCCATTTTATTAATTCTTTATGATCTCTATGAACGTGTTTACTTAATTGAAGCTAATGGAGTTGTTTAATGATATCCAAAGGACACCACAAGATTTTTCTATCTTCTCTAGGAGTGATCAAGTATCTGTGGAGGGTCTGGAATTTTTTCTCTAACTGCTAACAGTCTTATAAAGGTTTTCAAGTGCTTAAAACTGGTTTAAGCTATGATTTTTCATGGTGTCTTTTTTGTCTTGAGGCTGGAATGTCAGTTGTGATAGAAGGAAATGTCGCAATGATCGACTCCGTCGGTGCCTCGAGGCCGTTCGCACGACGTTGTAACGCACGAGATCGCTTTTATACGATATGCGCGTGAATACTTGTGCTGCTGGCAAGCATACTTATACCACACAGATGCAGGCTTGAACACGTAACACTCTGCAAGGAAATTAGTCACGTTTGCTCAGAATATTCTAGTCAATAATTACAAATTTTTTTTTAATCATTCGGCAAATCAAATGGATGTTTTTCAAAATTATTGTCAGGAAAATTTTTATTTTTATTTTTGGAAAATGATAGAAACTATTGTAGTAGAAAGAAGCTACACTTTTATCTATTGCGGTGGCGCCGATTTTGTCTTAAGCTTCAGTAGGCCCTTTATGCGCGCCCACGTGTCATCCTCGGGTCGGTCAGAAGACCGATGACCTTGTCTCTAGGTCAAACAATTCCTTTGAAGATGCCGAAATTCTCCGACATCTCGTTTCCGTTTAAATGCGTCAGATAACACAGCTATCATTCCAGTAACCAACTAATTAACCATAATATATTCATAAATATATTTGATTTTTATTTTTTAAATTATTTATCATGTGTATTATATTGTATAGTGCAATTGCACATCTCTGTTGGCGCTCTGTATATTCCAATTAACCGAATTATCTGCGGGCATGTCCTGACCCGTCGGATTCACGCACAGCACGCCAACAGAGAATAAGAGGCAAAGGGAGAGGATAATTTCATCGCCGACATTTCTCGTGTCCAACTTCCGGTGTTGTCTCCATGTGAGTTTCGCTAATCAAGAAAAAGAGAACAATTCTAATTAATTCATTATGAGAGTGTTGCAATGTGAATACTACGAGAGGAGTATTTCGTAGACTCTTTTGGGTCTCATGTGGCAAATTCCTGACGAAAAATGGAAATTATTTTATTTATTTTCAAAGACTCGTTTAAGAATCTTCTGAAGAATGTAATTTTCTTTCGTCTATTTTATTTCTTTGTTCGACCATGAAGACTAAAGTCTAGACGATTCTTGTTGGTTTTGACGAATCCCTTGTCGAGTTTTACTTGCATCACAGTGTACTGGACAGACTGCAGGCCTATGAATCATCGAGATAACACGTTATCTCTGCTCGATCAACGCTCAAAGACGACGTAGTAAATTATTTTCTGTATTTAAAAGTATTCTGAAGATCTTCTTTATTTGAGAATCTGTTTTTTTTCGGATTAATTGAAGGGAAAAACATTAAGTAGAAGGTCTGGCCTCGATTCGTGACTCGTGAGCTGGCGAAAAGAATAAAAGAGTCGGTGTGAAAATGATAGGATCGGTTTTTAACAATTCGATTCACGTCCCGGCATCCTGCTCAATTATTTATCCGTCGTCCAAAGGCTTCTATCAGTCCCTGCATAAATGGAGAACGGTCTTCTTTGTCTTCTTACTTTATTTATTGCTTCATTAGCGTCCAAAGACATGATTTAAAATAAATAAATTAGTTGATACCAAAAATATATATATATTTTTTTTAAGATTGAAAAACGAC
>JABSMT010021492.1:0-16751 GCA_018902335.1 Eumacrocentrus americanus | reverse complement strand
TATTTTTTGAGAATCATCAGACGTGTGGTTCTTTGTATACCTTTTAACACATAAACAGATTGACAAATGGAGAATGAGTGTGAAGCGTGGACATTTGTCTCAGAACGAGTACTTAGAGACTCAGTGATGAAGTAACATCTTTAACTGACAATTAAATTAAATGAACTAATATTGTCACTGAGACTTGTAACGTTTCTTCCTTTTAGTTGTTGTTCTTGTTATTGAGTGTCCATTTGTGTGTTGGAGATATTTTTTCTTCTTCTTCATCTCTCTTGTTTTCTTATTGGTAAGAATAGTCACAATGAACGGATTTATAACGTTATTAATGTCTTGCCGTTCATTAACACTTTAATTTATTGTCTTCTAACTCATTCACCATCAAATTAGTTTTTAATGATGCAGAAATTGGATATTATCCGATCAAATTGATCTACGTGTAATCAGAGCGTTGGATTTATCTAGCTTTGCCTTGATTGAACTATCGCATTTCGCTAGCTCACTGAAAATCACTCGTTCTCTGCATGTAATTTCGTTGATTGATGTCGGAAGTTCCTCTTCCTTCTTGCAATTCTATAATGTAATAGTTTTTTAAATATAACAAAGAAGATTGCACTGAAATAATTAGATAATAATGTCTAATCATTTCAGAACAATCTTTTTAATTATATTTAAAAACTATTACAGGACATTTGTGCGACATTATTAATTAATAGTTTGCTTAAACATTTTGAGTCATGCAGATAATAACGACTATCATTCAATTTAGTTACGTTACTCACCTCTCCTCATTCTCCTAATCTCTACTCTCATAGCTCTCCTCTGTCTATCCAATCTTTCAATTCCGAAACGCTTTCTCGTGATTCACCGCATCAGCACGTGATGTTATAATAATGTTACGAATCATTAATTAATTCAATTCGACAGCGATCAAATAAAAATATGCAGGATCAAGCCAAGCATTGGTGGAAACTTGTGCACGTTACTGATGCTAAAGGTGTAAGTATTATATTATTTTTGAATTAATAATCATCTGAGGTCCTCAAAAGAAAAAATTAATCTGAATATACCTAATGAGATGGATGTATGTAAATCCACAGATAATCGCTGGACTGGCAGCTCATTCTGGTCAAATCTCTGTGGGACTTTCTCAAGGCTTTAGTGCGGTTCTTGTGCCCAAGTTACTGGAGACCAAGTTCGCCAGCATCTCGGAAGCCTCTTGGATAGCCTCCCTGGGCGTTGTGTCTAATCCTCTGGGTGCCTTTTTAGCTGGAACAACAGCAGAATGCTTTGGAAGACGTGCTGCAATTGCTCTGGCAACGCTTCCACATGCTGCAGGCTGGCTTTTGATAGCTCTGGCTACGGATGTACCCATGCTGTGCATTGGCAGGTTCATTAGTGGCATTGGAACAGGCATGGCCAATGCTCTTTACCTCTATGTCACTGAGGTTTGTATAAACTTGATTAAAACCCCTAAATGAATTGTTATTTGCGGGTTTTAATTCATTTCAGGCTGCAGCACCTCATCAGAGAGCCTGGCTGGCTTCATCAGGACCGATTCTAGTGTCTCTAGGTGTACTTGCAAGCTATGCACTAGGTGCTCTAACGACTTGGCAACGAACAGCAGCTGTCAGTATTGGTCCTGCTATTCTCTCTTTGGCTCTCACAAGGATGCTGCCAGAGTCTCCAGCTTGGCTAGTGCGTCGAGGTCGTTTGGATGAAGCTATGCAAGCTCTAGTCAGTCTACGAGGTCCAGGTCTAGCCTGTGAGAATGAATACAAAGAGCTTTGCTGCTCGTCCAGCATCCACCAGAACAATTCAACGAAGTCATCCAGGGATCTTGTTCAAGCATTGCTTCTTGCCAATGTTTGGAAGCCTTTTGTCATTCTATTCGTCTTCTTTGCCCTCCAACAGCTCTGTGGCATCTATGTGATCCTCTTCTATGCTGTGAATGTCCTCGAGGACGTTGGAGCAAGCATTGATGAGTACGCTGGAAGCGTTGCCATTGGAGTTGTGAGGCTTGTAGCATCAATTTTAGGTGCTGGCCTGGCTAATCACTTTGGCAGGAAGACAATGGCTTGTACCAGTGCACTTGGCATGGCTTTATCTGCTGCTGGTGTTGCTGTAGCGATGAGATACGAGGAAATTCCTTCTTGGCTGCCTCTTCTCTGCATTGCTCTCCATGTTGCCTTCTCTATGCTTGGCTATCTGACTCTACCATGGGTCATGACGTCTGAACTCTATCCCCTGAGGTTTCGAGGAGCTGTTGGAGGACTCACCACAGCTATTGCACAGATTATGACATTTGCTGCAGTGAAAACTTATCCACATGTCAGTGATAGCATTGGACTTGAGGCAACTATGTATGGTTTTGCTGTCTCTGGGGTTATCGGAGCTTTCTTTGCTGTTTTTATTCTTCCTGAGACTAAGGGGAAGAGTCTTGATGAAATTGGAAAGAGATTCTCAGTGTCCAAGAAGCATTTAGTTAGCAATCATGTCTTTGTCGAGAGATTTATTTCAATATCTGAAGATAAATGTCATCGAGTCAGTGCAATTGCTGTTCCTAAGACGTATGACAATTTAGGAATTAGTGTGAGTGACGCAGAAATATCTAGAAATGATGGTCAAGCCGTTCTGAATGATCCTTGTATCCTTAGGATATCCACATTGGAGCATGGCTGTCTATAAATGAGACTTTAAGATTATCTTCATTTTAGTTTAACTAAATATTTATTTGTTAATGTTAATTACGACGGCATAACCCCCCACCGATCAGTATTACATCAGCATATTCGTTATTATTCAATGACTTATTTAAGTTAAAACAAAATTGACATTGTGATTCATTCATTGTATGCAGTGATAAGACTTTTATACGATAATTGATGAAATAAATGTTAATAATAATGATATAATAATTACTGGGGATAATGGTGCTTCTTCTTCTTCTTCTTCTTCTTCTTAGATCTGTAATGCGCATGCACCAATAATAGTTTGACTATCTTACTTGGTTTTCATGTTGTCCTGATACGAAAGCGCGTTACTGGCAGCCGATCTTTTCGCATTAAATTTATACCCCCTTGGAATGCTAGAGTTCCTCAATTATCTGTGTCCCTAATAGCGATTTGTCAATTTCGTGCCTTCTTTCCGTCACTCGAGTGTCCTCAGGAAACTCTCTTTAACGATCTCCATTCCATCGTATTCCTAGTCTCCTGATACTCCTCGACGAATTTCAAAGCCTTTTCGTTCTCCGCCAATACCAAATTGCGTGTCCCCGCATATGACTCTCTCACGTTCAAACGACGAATCTCGCGGGAAAGATTCGTGTACGTCGAATGAGAACAATTCGATTATGTTTTTGTATTTCAGAGAGATGACTATCGCGAGAGGAGAGGTGGTTTGTTTGACGATTTTTGAGGTTATATCCATGTCAGGCCGAAAAATGCCGACTACCTCTTCGAGATTATGTGTCCTGGCTATCGAAATATCACTTTCGACCCTTTCCGTGATCGTTTCTGTTCGATTTCCTCGCCCCAATTTCACGCAATAACCTCAAAATCCATTCTCCATGGGCTTCATAGTCTCCTGATAACCGTTTGTCGTGATTGTCCCTTTCGGACGTTACCGAAGAGTCACGAGAATCCCGATTGAGACGAGACTTAACCTCTCTTTCTCTCTTTCTCAAGACACCTAATCAATCTGTCTCCATCTTCTCTTTCTCTTGGCACGACGAAAAGGCAACGAAAAGCTCTTTTATACGTGTTCTCCTGATACGAAATCCCGTATTTCGACACAATTCTGTCATCTGAAACATCAAAATGGCAGGGAGAAGCAGCTGAGCTGCGTTCATCAGTTAGCACCTCATCCAAACATTTTCGAGGATCTGACAACTGAAATCGATAGGTCATCGTTAGGTCACGATAGATCATTAAGTTTTATCGTTAGGTTTTTTATAGTTTTTGTGTAATTAATTAAAGTAATACCTTAGCCCCAGACAAACACACGCAGTCGATGAAACCTAACCTAAATTATATAGGTTAGGTTCATGCTTTCCTAATAACAAATCGACCATTTTTGAGCCATCCCGCCGCGAATTATACGCCACGTGATTGGCTAATGGACAAGGTCAATTCGAGATTCGATATATCTCGAGATTTATCGAGAGACAATCGAATCAAATGCGCGCACAATATGGCGTCGTTGGAGGATGAGTTTGTACACGAAGTCAAATCACAATTTGTTAATAATAATTTAGGAAGTACTAAATGGATTCCATTGTCATTAACTCATGTCGAGTATCCTCAAGGTAAGTATTACATTTCCTAACCTCGAAATATTTGTGTTATTTTCATGTATTTTTGTTCTTTTGCTTAAGTTCGGGCTGCACTAAAGTTCGTTTTTGGTAGTTTGTTAAATGGTTTTTTTTTAATCTTCTAGGGGATTCTATGGGCCACATTTTGGCACTGATAAGCCTGATGCCTTTTGCAATAATAGCGGGATTTATCACCCTAATTCTCTTCAGAAGAGACTTGCACACGGTAAACAAATAATAAAACAATTTGATGTATTTATTTAGGTTTTATAAGGACTATTATTTAGTTGGATATCTCTTTCACACAGATATTCTACTTCCTTGGACTCATTATCAATGATATTGTTGGTCTGTCTTTGAAATATACCATTAAAGAAGCAAGACCAATGAGACGTGATGTTGTATACGTGGAATATGGAATGCCTTCGGCACATTCACAGTTTATGTGGTTCTTTGCTGCTTATACGACGTTGTTTGTGTGTGTAAGGTAGGTTTAAATCACACTATATAGTAAAGGAGAAATGTGGGTTTGTCCAAAAATTAAAAAAAAAATCCCTATAAGTGTTGAAAGATGATTTATTTAATGATTTTGTGTCTTTTCTTCTGGCAGAATGCATCAGAATAATAATAGCACGATAGTCGAGAAATTCTGGAGGTGGACAATAATTGGTGGATGTACAACTGTAGCGACTCTTGTCACGTTTAGTCGTATTTATCTGCAATATCATACGATTTCTCAAGTACTTTGTGGCCTGATTGTTGGTGCCACTATGGGAATCGTTTGGTTCTTCGTTACACATCTAGTCTTCACGCCATTTTTCCCTTTAATTGTTTCCTGGTGAGTTTACACAATTTTTATTAATAAAAGGCTTGCGACCGTTCTCAAAGCTTGGGGAATGGTCTGTAAGGTTTTTCAGGGTTCTAAAATGTCTGCAAAAGCTTTTAGAAACATTCTCAAAGCTTTAGGGATAGGCTTAGAGCTGTTTTTGCGTTGAATATCTTGATTTATATGGTTTCCTTTCTTCTTTTTTAGGCGAATATCTGAGTATTTATTGCTGCGTGACACAACGCTCATTCCAAATGTGCTCTGGTTCGAGTACACAAACATCAGAACTGAAACGAGAGCTCGATCGAGAAAACTCGTGTCCATGAAGTCACAATGACGACTGATGGTTGCCCAATGGGCTGAAAATAAATAGATTTTTAAATATTTTTATTTTCATTTTCGTTTTTTTGTTAATTTTATACTCCTTGAAATTTTTTATCAATGATGTTAGGTAAATACAAATACTTTTTAAGTGTCTCTAAGAGACGTAAAAATTAAAAAAAAAGCTTTGGAATAGATGAAATTTCGTGGGAACAAGACTTACGAGCTTGCAATAACGAGTAAAGTGATAAAATTTATGAATAATTTGTAAATACTTGGTTCTTTCTTATTTCTTAAATCTTAAATTAAGGGGCTATAAATATTTTTCGATACAAATTCTTTTCTACTAAATAGTTTTAATGATTTTAAATGAATTTATTTGTAATTTCACAATTTTTTTAAATTCATAAATCCATATGTGTGTTATTAATAGCGGATTTTATACGGTCAGGGGTCATTAATCAGAGGAAAAAACCTTTTCTTCATTCATATTTATATGTATTACAGAAGGAATAGCACAAATTTTCTTATTAAATCGTAAAGAAAAGTCAATTAAAAAAAAATTAAATTTCATTGAAATTGTTCCACCAAAATTTTTATATCTCGAAAACTATGCGAGATACGACAAAATTTCATAGGACCTTTTTTATAGAGGATTTAATTTCCTAAAAAAAAGGTCTTGTACAATTTTATCGTATCTCGTGTAGTTTTTGAGAAATTTCAAAAAATCTAGATAAACGATTTTGTTGAGAAAAACCAATTTGTTCAAAACAAAATTGATTATAGCTCGAGGATTATGCAAGATACAACAAAAATGCATATGATCTTTTTTGTAGAGAATTTAATTTCCTACAAAAAAGATCTCGTGCAATTTTATCGTATTTCTCATAGTTTTCCAGATATTTGACATAAATCTTCGACTTCTCTCACTGGCTTTATAACAGAATTTCTACTTCTATTCCAAAAAAAGTCAAAAAGTCGATTTTCTTACAAAAACAAAGAAAAAAAGTGATGCAATTTCTACAATTAAACCGAAATAATGTTAAAATATACTCATCTAATTGTCTAATACTATAGAAATATAATGGACAATCAATAGTAATCTGTATTAATTAATAATGCATTTATAACAATAGTTCCACAAACTAGCACATACAACTACGTAATTATAAATAATCAAATACAAAAGGACACAATAAATATTCTTACCTTGATTAATTTCATAGGAATACATATAATTATATTGTTTCTCTACAGTCATAATGGCTTGCTAAAGCTCATTAAATGCTAACAGTCTCTAGAAGTCGATTCATTCAGTCGATAATGAATGATCAAGATTTAAAAATTAATCTTTAAAGTCTCTAGTACAATTAACTATTCATTTTTTGAATTCCCACTTGAATCTTCACAATATCCTGAAGATTATTAATCAACAGACTTTGGCAGTTGATCTCAATTTTTCTTTTCTCGGGATGACCTTTCTCAAAGGGAACAATGCCCTGAAACTTTTTATTTCCACCATAAACTTTCACCCAGAATCCATAGGTATCAATGGACTGTTTCTCTACAACACGACTGATATATCCAAGATGCGCAAAGATAAGAAAGAGTTTACCATCATAGATAACTATTTCAAACTTAAAAAGTTGACTATAACAGTTCAAATAAACTATAAAAACTCCATTTCTGGATGTTACTTTACTCCTGAACTTCGAAACTGTTAGTGAAACACCAGATTGAACTAGTGGTATTACATTATGAGCTGTTTTTAAGTGTTTCAGAAGTGTTGATAGACTGCCAAACCAGTGACAAGTCTGAGGACTCACTGGACAACATGTTAGATTATAAATACACATTGATTCGTGTATTAATCTTCTATCAGCATTCACTAACACTTGGCAACCATTTCTGCAAATTAAATAATCGATTCCAGTTAGTTTTATCTGAGTTTTAACTTTTAGCATTATAAATTGATAGAAAACTACCTGGAGTTCTTGCAGGGCAGTGTGAGACTATTAACAAGCCTCTCTAGAGCTCGATTTCGTTCCAAGGCAAATTGACTCCTGCAGAAGGGACAAGAATCCAGCTTTGATGAGCATTCTTCACACGTTAAATTCGAACATCTACTACAAGCTTGGATCTCATGGCACTGGAGAGGTCCTAAACACACTCCACATTCAGTTATCGAGGGTAGAGTTGTACAATTTGAGCATTTGCAGTGTAATTCCTTCTTTCTACATGCCTTATTCAGTCTCTCTTCATCATTTCCATCTGCAAAAAATCGTTTTTACAATGTCTTTTCTCTCTATTACTCTAAACTCAAGGGAAAGTCTTTTGATACGCACTTTCATAGAGTCCTTTAGTGTAAGTACGAAAGAAAGGATGTCTTGAAGAAGCTCGTTTCCTCAGTTTCTGTTGCTCCTCTCGATCCAGGTGATTACTCGGTCGATTCTGTTGCTGAACATTTTCTTTTGGACTTCTAATCTTCAATGAAGGACTTGGTTCTTGATTGAAAGCATGCTGACGATTTCGAGGGGTAAATACATCAGATATCTGGAGAAAAAGAAACAAGTTAGGATTAATAAACAATGTTTATAGACTTTGGTAAATTGAATAATAAATAACTGATCAACTTACCCATCGCTTTACGGCTGACATGATGACAACGACAAGAAGCTTTATTGACCCAAAAGCTCTACAATCCTACAAATAGACACAAAGAATTCTTCTTCCAATTGATATTCACAGAGTATTAATTATTAAATAACAATAATATATGTTTATACACACTCTTTTCATTGTCTAGGACATGAATATGTCTCAAGGAATATTGTATTCCTAGCCAGAAACTAGAAATAGCTCTCCAAAGGATCTGTTTTGAAGCTTGATGAGACGAGTTCACGATGAAGATTTGGAAGGAACTGAGACATAAACCTCGGATCCTAAGAACCTTAGACAGGATTTATCAGTCCTAAATGATGAATTTTGGCTGGCAAAAGTATAATGTGAGTCATCGAACCTGAAGATGGAAATGAGTCATGTGTCAACTGCAGACCTAAGGTCCTTATCCATGATGATCTGTTGACAAACATGCGACATGACTATTCATCATTGAGTAAACTCTCTCAGGAATTGCTTATTATTGTCTAACGGATTTTGTTTTTATATATGTTTAAATTAATTCCCGCCGGTTTTTCCAACACATGCGCATTTAGAGGTTAGCTTGGAGCGCAACTTTTCCAAGGGTTCTTGCAAAGCAGTTGATCGATAAAAAATAAAGGGACGTGCGAAAAGAGCTATTGAATTGGTTTGGAAAATTGGAGGTCTTAATAATTGTTAGAGAGAGAGAGAGAGTGGAATAATGGATTTTAATATGAAGAAATTGGTGAAGGATGGCGTTCGAACGGCTTTTAATCGAGTTGTCCAGGTGAAAATTTGCTTTTATTTAATATTTCTAATGAATTAGCTGCATTATTTGTCGCTTTTCTGCCCTAAATAGTCATTTTTTGGAGGTTATGGGATCCAGTTCGAGCGTTAAAATTCAAATATTTAAAACGGTTTTTTGCACATTTTTATTTCTATTAATCAATACAGACTTAATTATTCATTTTTATATTAAATTAACAATATTTACAATCTAAAATCAATAAAATCGATGAGAAATCCAGCTGAAAACATTTAATTTTAAAAATGATTCTCCTAGAAAACAAAATAAATTGCTTTTTTTTTTTAGCTCTTATAGTCCTTCGTTTCTCTAAAATATCAAACCAATAGGCATCAAGGGGAAGGCCCATTTTTAACCCAAAAAATCATTCGGTCAATCCCATTTGTCCCTATGATTATCAAAATGTCCGCCCAAACGTATTATTGGTGGAATTCTCCGAATTTTAACCAATCACACGTATTTATAGTCCTAAAAAAATAACCTATAAAAAATAAAAACGTATCCCCCCCATCAATGCTCTCGGAGGGTAACAAAGCTTCTCTCGTCTCCGTCGGTAAGGTAGAGAGCCTTAAAAAATCTCATTTGATATACAGTTGATCGATAGAAATTAGAACACACGCAAAGAGCAGCGTACAATATCACGATTCTTTTGAGATTCCGGCTGGAAAACCGTTGAAAAAAATGGATTTTAATGTTAAAAAATTGGTTAAAGACGCTGGAGCAGCATTAAGCAGGGTTGTGCAGGTATAAAATCTGCTTATTTTAATAGAAATCGTGTTATATTAGGTGAGAAAATCCGCACCTACATCTTGTGTGGGTGTCCTGGAATTTCTATGACCTTCTCTGACATTTTGTCGTTTTCCTGGACCTTAACAACATCTCCATGGCGTTTTCAGGCTCATTAACCTCCATACAGTCCACAGTATGATTAGAATACTTTTTGATGGTTTGCACAACATTTGGTAACAATAAAGGTGGTTCTTAACCTCTTTTTGCATTTATTTTCTTGATTTTAGTCTTTATTTTGGTCATTTAGATACAATTAAATGATTTAATCCTGGCAGAAGTTGCTAATTAAATTAATTCATTGATTAATTGATCATGCAGAGGAGATTCTCCTCAGGAGAAAGACGACGACGTTATCACTCTTTGTAGGATGTTTGTAAAGCAATATGAGTCATAGAGAGATTGAGCATAATTGTCTTTGCTACAGCTGACTGAGGAGACACTTGGAACTTCAGAGAAAACAGAGCTCGATGCACACTTTGAGCATTTAGCTGAACGAGCAAATACAACGAAAACATGGACAGAGAAGATATTGAGAAATATGGAAGCAATGCTCACTCCTAATCCTGGTAAATTAACGAACTTTTGCTATGCCTATGGACTATCAGTTTTGTAATTAAACCATAAAACGAGAAATAACTTGATAATTAAAGGAAAACTATGCGAGATACGATAATATTACAGGAGACCGTTTTTGTAGGAAATTAAATTCTCTACAAAAAAGGTCTGATGCATTTTTATCGTATCACGTAGGGTTTTTCAGTTATAATCAATTTTATATTGTAACAAATTGTTTTTCTCGAAAAATAATCATTTATCCAGATTTTTCGAGTTATCTTGAAAACCATGCGAGATACAATAAAATTACAGAAGCTCTTTTTTGTAGGAATTTAAATTCTCTGCAATGAAGATTCTCTGCAATTTTTCTCTATTTCGCCTAGTTTTCAAGATATATTCTATTTTGTCAAAAAATTTCAGTCAAATGTACTTTTTTATCGACGTATCTCCTTTTATCGCTTAACTACAGAGTTATGATAAGGTTTAATGGATATAGTTGGATCTAATTAAAGGAGTTATTTATAGGTAACAGAATTGAGGATTTTTTCTATGAGAAGATTGACAAGAAGAAACCAAACAGACTGAGCAATTTGGAGTATGTAGGAGTCGATATGATTGAAGCAGGCAATGACTTTGGCCCAGGAATTGCCTATGGTGAGCTAAAGATGTTGATAAATAACTATAAAATGTTAGTTTAAAGAATAATAAGACAAATTCTTTGGGATTTTAGGCAGTGCCTTAATAAAAGTTGGGCAATGTGAGCAGAAATTGGGTCAGATTGAGAGGGATTTCATTGGAACTGCAGCTAATTGTTATATTCAACCATTGAGAAAGTTCCTCGATGGCGAAATGAAGACAATTAGCAAGGAAATGGCTATTTTGGAAACCAAAAGGTAATTTTAAAGGTTTTATTAGATATAAAACAGTACGTGAGGGTTACTCTCAGAACTTCTCTTTATTTAAATTCAATTCGAATAGAAATTCAAGTGAAAATTACTATAGGTTGCTTTGAAACTCAGAGATAGCAGAATTAAATGTGTG
This sequence comes from Eumacrocentrus americanus, assembly GCA_018902335.1. Lineage (NCBI taxonomy): Eukaryota > Metazoa > Arthropoda > Insecta > Hymenoptera > Braconidae > Eumacrocentrus > Eumacrocentrus americanus. The sequence continues at coordinate 5,465 of JABSMT010021492.1, read as the reverse complement.
TAATGAATCCAAAGCAAATAGACTTGTGTACTGATATCAGTGGATGTTTGTTATCCCAGTGCCAATTAGCAACCAATTATTGTGGTAGTGATGACGAAGTCTTATGAGTGAAATAGTCATTTTTGGGGGAAACAATGACTCATCACAGCGTTCAAACATATCCGGGACGAGTTTTACCATTTTTTCTAATGCGTCATGAATATATTTGCTCATGGTATCCACATGAATATCCATAATTTTCTTATCGTCGTTATGTATCTGCAAAGGATCTGCAAGTAAACCATTTCATGGAATGAGTCGATAATTTATCGAAAATTTTGGAAATGTCTATTTTGTTGAATATCTCAAAAACTTTGAGGGATATGACAAAATTGCATAAGACCTTTTTCGTCGGAAATTAAATTCTCTACAAAATTGTTTCTACAAAATTTTGCCGTATCTCGCATAGTTTTCAAGTTATAATTGATTTTATAAAAAAAGTTTCTTCAAATTAAAATTCAACTATAGTACATTTTTTCAAATATCTCGTAAACTATACGAGATCCGATAAAATTACATGGGACCTTTTTTGTAGGAAATTAAATTCTCTACAAAAAAGGTCACATGCAATTTCACCGTATCTCGCATAGTTTCCGAGATATAATAAATTTTGTGAAATCATAAGGAATTTCAATAAAATTTACTATCGTGTGTTACTTACGTTGCTTCATTGTCCAATGATGTACTATATGTGAAAAGGTTAATGCAGCCATGGTTTTCATTTCATTCAGAATCAAGTTCACATAAAGGAAATGATATTTATTTTTTAGATGCTTATATTCTTCGCAATTAAATTGGGTTTCCCTGTACTGGTGGTTTTGTTAAAATGAAAATCATAAATTTATATTCACATATGTTTATTATGGATAGTAGAGATAATACACCTACCTTCATGGACTTATTGCGAAGACCATCAACATCGAATGAAAAGGCATGCAATAATACCTCATTTACACGACTCCTACGAATTTTCTTTAATTCCTTCTCGTATTCTCCCCAGAACAATAGCTCATGAAGAGTCTTTGTCTTACCTAGATTCTTAGGATCTGTTGATCTCTTCATGATCATGGCCTTGTTATAATATTCATCTAACAATCCTATTGATTTGACAATACTATTAATTGTGATTTTAAGACGATCATAGGTCTTCGACAGATCTATAACTGATCTTAAAACATGAAGAAAATCCTCATTGAATGGGCCTTGCAATTCTTCTTCTATTGTGTTTATTGTCTCAAGCAGACTGGCCAATGATCTATTCGTCTTCTCGATATCAATCTTTGTATTCTCTACTGTCAATAATATATTGACGATAATAAGGATCACAATAGTGCTTCGCATGGTGTAAAACAATGATCTTGCCTTTTTGTTGTGATGATGTCGATGAGTTCAAAAAACTTGAAGAAGCACTGCAGTGAACTATTCTGATCTTACTGCTTTTATAACTTTGAGTTCTATATATTATTTTATATGAATTTAATGTTCCACTGATAGACACGTAGTTTATTACACGTGATACACGTCAAATAACACAAAAAAATGTTTTTCTGTATTTTATGTCGACATTTTATTGATCGTGCAAGATAAAACGACAAGGCCAACTCCGCGTGTTCTTAATTTTGATCTTCATAATAATGTAAAGAATGATACTTGTACGTGGACGAGAAATTTAGAGCCTCAGGGGTTAAAGATTAACGTGGAACATGTGATAGCTTGGAGGATTTCTATTGGACTATAAATGGACAATTTTACTTGAGGCGTATTTTTGTAAAGCTATGTACATAGTTATCAAAAAGATTTTGTATCCACTTCCGTATAGTGAAGCGTTAAACGCAAATAAGTCAGTAAAAAAATTAAATTTCATTAAAATCGTTTAACAAAATTGATTATATCTCGAAAATTATCCATGATACGACAAAAATGCATAGGACCTTTTTTGTAGAAAATTTAATTTTCTACAAAAAAGGTCTGATGCAATTTTATCGTATCTCTCATGGTTTTCGAGATATTGCTGAAAATAAATCATAAGTATTTTTTATCTTGTTACAGACTCGATCTGGATGCTTGTAAGAATCGTGTACGAAAAGCTCGGAGCATGTTGGGCCAACAGAGCGTAAGTACATCTTTTAAATTCAATTCTTTTGATTAAAAAACAAAAAGAAAAATTACTCGTGCCTCTGTATGTGTCTATGTACGTTTTATCCCATGCTTTCTCTCGTTCATTGCTGGGTTCACATAGGACTCTGGCGTATCGCCCGAAGTGTTGCTCGATCAGGTACTAAACCAACCCTAAAGTCAATAATAATCCTTGACAAAATAGTTTTCCTTCAAACAAAATAAAAAATATCATCATCAATGCACGACAAAAATTCCCAGAGTCCTGCTTAATTCATTCTGAACCTCACGAATGTTATTTCAAATGTAATACATTAATTTCTATGAAATAATTGATAAATTTGGTAAACTTAGGCAGAAAGGGAGCTGAGGGTGGCTCAATCAGAGTTCGACAGACAAGCTGAAATAACAAAACTCCTTCTGGAGGGTGTATCGAGCTCTCAAGCAGGACATCTACGTTGTCTTCATGAATTTATCGAGGCCCAGGCTCGTCATTATGCTCAATGTCATGCAACAATGCAGGATCTACAACGAGAATTAGCAGGGTAAGGGTTAAAACAATTATTTCCTTTGTCTTTCTTCATTAATAATCAGCTTTATCCATGTCTTGTGGAAGCTCTTAGGGCTTTGAGCTACTTTATTTGGCTTAGAACAACAATTATACGAATGAAATCCCCTTTTTTGTTCAGCTATCCAACTCTTTGGTGATCTGAGTGAGTAATGATTCGCTAATGCATCATGGTCATCAGTCTTTATTGTATATTTATTGTTTCAGTAGTTCATTAATATCAGTAGTGAAGCGATAAAAGAAGATAAATTACTGAACAAAGTAAATTTCATTGAAATTGTTTCACGAAATTGATTATATCGCGGAAACTATGCGACATACGATAAAATTGTACCAGACCTTTTTTGTGGGAAATTTGATTTCCTACAAAAAAGGTCTTATGCAATTTTATAGTATCTCGTATGGTTTTTGAGATATCTTGAAAAATCTGGATGAATAATTGTTTGAGCAAAAAAACAATTTGTTGAATACAAAATTGATTATAGCTCAAAGACTATGCATGATACGATAAAGATGTACAGAACATTTTTTGTAGAGAATTTAATTCCCTACAAAGAAGGTCTCTTGTAATTTTATCATATCTTCCACAGTTTTCGAGATATTTGTAAAAATGAAATCGCTTAAAATTCACGTTTAATTCTCGACCTATCTTATTTTACTACTTCACTACTGAAATTAGCTAGAGACATTGTTTGAGACTTGTTTTAAAGCTGTGACAGATGCTTAGCGTTTCATTACTCAGATTAGTTGGTAAATTCTTATGGTTTGGCAAGACTCAGCTGATGTTTTTTTCATTGTTGAGACAATTAATAGTGGCTGTTGATGCTGAAATGCTTGTTACAATATTGTAGACGTGTTGCTTTGAGCTAAAATGGTGTTTCTATCGTCTCTGGCACGATTGTGGGGTTACAGGGCACGTCAGCCGAGTCCTCTGCTACGAGTCAACAGCGAGGAAGTGATCGAACTAACACCCTCGTCCACGCAAACCCAAAATTCACCCAGCCATCAACCTATGGCCACTTCTAATTACGTTACTGCTACATTCGAGACCGATACTTCCACAATATAAACTAATATTCTTCCTTTTCTGTTTTGCCTTTACTTACTTATTCTCATCACAAACAATCAAAAGCAATTTGCTGATTTGATTCTTTGTTCTTAAATCATTTTTCTTGCTCAATAACAACAATTGTTCAACCTAATTGACTTAGAATCAAGCGTTGTGATTAGTGTTGTATAGATAATAATTTTACAAAAGCAATATTGTTGTACGAATTAATCAAATTAAAAGTACGAAGCTATCAATCAGTAATGAAACGGTAAATTTTCAACATTTTCATTTTTATATATATCTCGATAACTTTGACAGATACGATAAAACCTTATCAGACCTTTTTTGTAGGAAATTACATTCTCTATAAAAAAGGTATTTTGCATTTTTTTCGTATCGCGCATAGTTTTCAAGCTATAATCAATTTCGTTTATAACAAATTGTTTTTGCTCAAAAAAATTATTCATACAGATTTCTCGAGATATCTCGATAATTACACGAGATACGATCAAATTCCAAGGAACCTTTTTTGTAGGAAATTAAATTCTCTACAAAAAAGATCTGATACAATTTTATCGTATCTCGTATAGTTTCCTCGATATAATTAATTTCGTAAAATGATTTCAATGAAACTTACTTTATTTACTGATCTATCTTCTTTTACTGCTTCACTACTGATACGCAATAAAAACAATTCTTGTTGATGCTCCTTGGGACATATTTTTGACTCCCTGCTAATTTTAATTAAACAAAATGGCCGCAGTGTGTTTGATAAGCTGATTGTAATACTGCAGTAAATACAATAAGAAATAGGAGTGAAAGAAATTTAATTAATTGCACTCGTTCTTGTTGACACGATACAACTTACTTCTGTAGATTGTTGTAAATATTATTGTATAAGTATATTGCATGTTCAATGTGAATTAAATTTATTAATGAACAATGGCTTATATGTGTATGCTTTTAATTGAAGTCGAACACAAAAAAATACAAATCTGAAACTGAAAATTTATTCCTGATTTGATGAATTTGTCTCGATTATTAGCCTATCGGGGGGTTCATTTCATCCAACGAGCCAACAAAACTCTGGAGAACAGACGGAGAATGGCCTGGAACGTGCGAGAGTCGTCTGTGATTATGATGCAAGGGATCCAAGTGAACTCAGTCTCATGCAGGACGAGGTAACGAAGTTTGAGATTTGAAGGGACGAAAAAAATTAATGAGTGCAGCTTTTGAGCAACGCCTCAATGAATTATGGTGGCTGGAAGGCATGGCAATAATTTTTCATTTATATGAGATTTATTAGAAATCATCAAACGTTAGATATCTTGTGTTCCTTTTTTTTGCTGGAGTCATGAGAGTGAAAGAAGCATGAACTCTTATCAATGCATTGAGATTAATAATTGAGTGACGTGATTTTTCTTTTATGTTACTTGAATGTTGTCGTGTATTATTTGTAATCTTTTATTGTTAAATCTTTTGTTGAACTACTTTTTTTATCTATTTACGCAGCTATTTTTAAGGCGGTTTGTTCAGTATTCGATAAGAATTGATGATCCCGGTACAGTGAATTTCATTGAAATCTTTCACGAAATTGATTATATCTCGGATACTATGCGAGATCCGACAAAAATGAATATGACCTTTTTTGTAGATAATTTAATTTTCTATAAAAAAGGTCTCTTGCAATTT
>JABSMT010021381.1:0-16806 GCA_018902335.1 Eumacrocentrus americanus | reverse complement strand
TATATATATATACATTGTGACGTGGCATTTTTGCCACATTCACGTTATCGCGTCGCTTCTCGGGTTCTCGCGAGACTAAAACATGAATAGCCACTCCAAATCTAAGCCAGGACTCTCAGCACACCGCCGAGACACGACTAATTATCTATTTCGAATTCTGCCGCCTTTTTATTTTCTTTGATTATCGATTTAGCTCGCTTACCGGAGGTCACGCCGTTTCCATCACCCCAAAGATTCGACTAAATCACGGACTTACGCGCTGACATGCGCACGCAGCCTCGTCGTGACGTCACGGGTCTACAAGAACTGTCCACGCATTGTAGGATCCGTCGCGACAGCTAATTCTGCGGGATCTTTTCACGTCTCGTCTCGTCAAAGCCTGGACACACTACCAAGTATCATCAGGACGGCGGAGGACCATTTCCAGTCCAGCTGGACCCTCCAGTCCATTTCGAAAAGCCTCAAAGAGTTGAATCGCCGCACCATGCAGGCGCTCATTAGGTCGTCACGCGACCTACTTATCGACGGCAAATCAATAGCCGCTCGATACTTATCGATAACGAAACTAGGTCGAAGTGACCGTACGTAGCGCCACGTGCGCTCGTCCCTCAGGACGTCAAGAAATTCCGCCATGTTAATCAGTCTTGGCTTGGAATTCGTACCGTTCACACGTATCTTTCCGTCTCGACCCTACTGAGCCTTGTCGAACGCTGTTACGCGTTATTAAGTTATTAATAAGTCGCTGTTAGGCGTAAATTGTCGAATCGAGTCATTTTGACTCGCTCTTGAGTCTTCGGTCGTGAGTTGGTGCCTTGAGACCAGTCACGCAGTCTACGACGTCCGGAAGGAGCCTGCTGTCGTCCATCCAGCTCCAGCCACCGGATTTTGCACCTCGGTAAGCGAGGAAAAGTCACGATTTTTCTTTGTAAGCGTTACCCGCGTGGTCGGGAATTTATTCGCGTGTCGAAACGACACAAATTCCTTATCGCCGACCACGAGGGCTCACGCTGGTCATTTGACCGTTAAATTCAGTAGTTTCTTTCCTTTTTTTGTTTGTAATTTTCAGTAATTATTTGTCGTACGTCTGCCGGCGAATTTGTCCTCCGCGGCAGACGAATTATTCCGAGTTTAAGCCTTTTCTTTTGTCGTTTTTCGCGTCGCGTCTCATGTGGTGTGCTCGCACGCGAAATATCGATCCGTTGTATCGAGCGCTCGCCGACGGCAGGCGACTCTCGGCTTGTAACGTCGTTTACGACGTTTAATTAATTAACTATCAACTATATTACTATCGATTTACTAGCTGCCGAATATTTTACGACTATCAAGGTCGTTTTTGATACTTATTTCCGTTAATTTGTCGGTTTATCAGCCTGCATAAATACGTTAAAAGTCGGCTAGATGCCACAACGAATTCTTGTATTATCATTCGAGTGGAATCGAGCGAATCATTCCTTTTATGTTATTATTTATCATTTTTTATTGTCATTTGTCTTCGTTTCGCGCTTCGGCGCATATTGTATTAATAAATTCCACTCGGTATTTTACTTCTTGTGTTCTATTAGTCAATTAAAAAGAGTTCTTTCCCTACGTTCCGAATCCCGACGCCTCCGCGGATCTGAGCAGTCGATGCTGCCGTTATTTGTTCTCGATTTGGTTTCGTTGCTTGTCGTACTATTGGTCTGATGACCTGGCGCCCAACAAATTCGTCCTATCGTTCTTTATCGTCTCGCTTCCGCTTCGTGTCGCAGTTAACCACGTTGCTGAGGGCCGCCCAGGTAAGTTCGTCGACGAGTAAACCCGTAACTCGTCACAATATATATATATTGTGATAAGGTCCGATGTCTTCTGGGAGAGATCGGGGTACAACGAACACAAAAACTCTGTGAACACACGTCAAATTAATGGTGAAAGTAAACAGAATTTATTGCCTCGGATTTACAGCAAATAATAAACTCAAAACAATATAGTAAAACATGAAACTCCCAATGTCTGGCGAAGGGAGCGAAAACCCGGGCTATACGGTGTGTGAATTCTGCCAATCTATTAATCAGTGCAGCCTATTTGCTATACTTGATTGTCCAGCTGTCACTGATTTGCTCCTGAATTAATCTGAGTAGTAAATACAATGAAAAGATAATACTAATGTAATAAACTATAATGTAACGGCCCGTGTGCAACGAGAAAAATATGATAATAATGAAATATATACACAAGGAATAATACCCGATTTATTTTATACTAAATGTGTCCTCATAGGGACTGACTAACTCTAATTAACACAAAAAAGGGACTCGATCCTGAAAGGAAATAGCTATTAGAGTTACTGCGAGCTACCCGAAGCTACTGCTGATTCACCGAACTAAATATCTTGGCCAGACACAACCAACTCAACCGTCGTTGTGCAGCCCCAAGTCTGTGCACTCTTACCTTAGAGAATTCCTGCACAACTTGGCTCGCCGTGCCTCAATTTATACGCCAAAATGATCAGCAAGCTCCTCTGCCCACACTTGCACTCTCTATTCTAACTATTTCTGCTGATTACAACTCAAATGCGATGGATTTTTGCTCAGCGATACGCAATGCGTCTATCCTGCCTAGAGTCAGCTCTCAAGATGGCGTCTCCTGACGCTAACCGCTTCTTCTCGACCCCCTCGGCTCCGCTAGGCGGTCTCCTCGGCCGTCTTCGTTTTCTTCCCCAACTCGGCCTGTGATTGGCCAGAATTCGAATCCGTAGTTGGTCGAAGCGCCACCAGGCGGTGCGTCGGTGGTCGCCGCTGCATGCGCCGCACTGTCGGTGACACGCGCTCTGCTTTGCCGACCTCGAGGTAGTAAACATAACCTCGGCTCGGCTGTCACGAGGATGGTGACGTTCACTCCTGAGGGACTGTGACATTTAGTCCTGACGGTGGTGGAGATGATCCTGACAATGGTGAGGGTTCCTGAGGGGTTGGAGCTTCTCCTCCACCCACGTGAAGTGTCCAGAATGTGGCTGAGACACCAGTCAGTGACTCGACTGTGTCCAGGACTTCCACATATCTCCTTCGTGGGACTGGGAAGCCCACAGGTTCTCACTTCCTCCGACATTGATACAGGTCAGGATCCCACTCGTGCAGCTATTCCATGAGTTTGGCCTCCTCGTCGGTTGGGAAGACAAGACAGAGGCCTGGAGCTCCTGGTGTTGGTGTGGTTTGGTCCTGATGGAGTCCTGAGGGTGGTCTTGTGGCCATGTTATAGAGCGAGACTCGTTCCTACGCACACATTCGTCCACACACACACTCATACATCACAGATCCATCCACACATCGGTAACCTTCTCTAGTATATTCTTTAGAATGCACAGACTAATACGTACTTAGATTAATTGGCCTATTCTCTTTTCAGCAGTGGCATGGCAGTTGTGTGATGCGAGTGACGTCACGCGTCACAACTGCACCGCCCCAGCTAAGACATATGCTCTTAAGGAGCGTATGTCCTTGCGATCTTGAGAGCATCACCACGACTGGCAGAGAGCACAGACTCTTTGGCTTGACCGTTAAGTCCTCTACTCTGTGTTACGGCCATTCAATCATACGTGACTTTACGACTACTTACAGCTATCTTAGTTACTCCTAGTCAGTCCGTCAGTTACATACAGCCTAGTATCACTAAATCAGGTACCACATTACGTGTCTTAAATGACTACCCAGCCTAAAGCACTGTTTCAATGGACACTTAGTCCTGAAGAGATTTGTTACCTGAGGGGGAGAAGTTACTTGAGGGGATAGTGGGGCTACGGGACTGCACCTTACTGCTTCACCAGCGTCGGTGAGGCGAGCATTGGGGGCAGATGTTTACCCTCACATCCGGGAAGCCACAGAGGAAGCAAAACCTCTGCCTTCTCGGGTGTGGGCAAGTCCTATGCTCATGCTGGTCACCGCCACAGTTCCAGCAAGAGCCGTCGCCGTGGATGACAATTCCAAGCACTCAAGTGGGACTTGTGGGGGGTCGATATAGGGGATTACAACCCTGATGACTCAGGCTTGTTGGGGGCTGATCTTCCTGAACGGACGAAGCACTCAACTCTGGGGGTCGGGGAATGTGCATGTCCATGAGACGGGGAACAGACTGGGACGGTGGGGTGATTTGTCTAGAGACAGAGGGGGCAAGGGCTGGCCACTGTGATGGTGCAGGAGCGGGCGGCTGCATCACCGGAACCTCCATCAAGGGCCTGATGGGTTGGGGCTCAGGGTGGTTGGCACTTGACATGTCAGCGTAGCTGGGGAGCAGGGGTCCCAAGGGGGAGTTCCGGGATGGAGTGATCCGGGGAAGGAGAGTGGGCCTTTGGGAAAATTTCTAAGGGAGTGGGCCGGTTAGGGTTTGGCCATTGACCTTGTCCACGGCCTTGAGGGATTGGGGGGACCTGAGGGGTCTGGGGGACTCGAAGGATAGGTGCGACCTGCTGGTCTTGGGGAATTCGGCCTCGACCGCGACCTCGGGGGAGTTTGGGACTTGGGGGTCTCTGGGGTAGATTCAAGGACAATAGGGCTGGGGCTGGGATGGGGTTGTGGGAGATCGGCTGACCGTGGTCGATGGCTTCCAAGAGACACAGGTAGGGGATCGGGTACTTTAGGCCTGAGTCCTCTCGGACCGGGGGTCTTGGGACGGGGGCGTAGAACCTTTCGCGGTCGGCCACGTTTCCTGATTTGGCCTGGGGCTTGGATATTTTGGGGGTCGTGCCCGTCTTGAATTGGGCCGGTGGTTTGGGTGCCTGAGGGGGTGGGCTTTGGGTCCTGGATGACCTGACAGGGGTCTTTGGGACTGTTTGGAGCTCATTCCTGATGGTAGTTGGGGTGGGGTGGCCATGATGGGCACTGGGTCCAACTCTAGGGGGGCCTGGGCTGGTGGAGGCGCCAGAACTACCGTCGGCAGGGGCAACACTGGACTCAGGGGTCTTGGCAGACCCTGAGGAATGGTTGATTCTAGCGGATGGAGCCATTCCCACTCCTTTCTCCTCTCCCCCTCCAACCTCTGCTGCACCCTTTCTTCTTCCCTTTCGCGCCTCCACATTTGGAGCTGCTCCACCGTCTGCTCGACTTCCTGTCGAGTTGCAACCGGTATCTCTCTCGAGAGGGCAGGGACTTCTCCTGTGAATAATCGGAATTCGCGACATACGCCTTCAACTCATTGATGTGGATTTTTGGTTATTCGGCGACCCTGGGGATCTTCTTGGTCGTATACTACAGGGGAAATTACTTTGGCAATTCTGAACGGACCCTGCCACTTGGGCGCTAGTTTGGAGGAGTAATGAGCGGTGGCTTGGGACAATTTACGGTTCTTTCGCAACACTAGATCACCGACTTTGAACCGTCGATCTGTTCTACCTCGATTGTAGTAACCATCTTGCTTTACGAACGCCTCACCGATGTGCTTCTGCACCAGGTCGTGCAACAATGTCAACCGCATCATTCTATCCGACCACGATTTCGCGTCGCCGATGTCCAACTCTGGACGACCTTCCACGTCATCTTTCAAGTTAACCACTGGTCTTGGGTTCGACCCATATTGAGGAACGCCGGCGTGAAATTCGTGGATGATTGTACCGAGGTATTAATCGCGAACGCGAGCTCGTGCACATATTTGTCCCAATCGCGGTGATTCTCCTGAACATAAATCCCTAGCATGGTCTTGATCGTCCCGTTGGATCGTTCTGTGGGGTTGGATTGGGGGTGATAAGGAGGAATAGTTGTATGGATTATGCCACATTCAGCCAGTTTGTCCTTGAGGTCCTTCCCGACGAATTCAGTTCCATTATTTGTTAAGAAGTAGTGAGGTTTCCCCCATTTATTCAAGATAATTTCGTCGAATGCCTTCCAGATTAGCTTGGTGGTAGCCTTCCTAATAGCCTTCATCTCCACATACTTCGTGAAGTAATCCTGAAAGACCAGAAGATACTTATTGAGGGACTTGCTGGGTGGAAATGGTCCCATTATGTCAGCCGACACAATGGATCATGGTTGAGTCACCGTCCGTTCCCTCATCAAACCACTTGGCCCCGACTGCTTGGCCTTGTGGATTTGACAATCAATACAACTCCGTACAAACTTCACTACTTCCTGGTAATAACCTAGCTAGTAGAAATCTTGGGTTACTTTCCTGAAGGTCTTATCTATTCCGAAGTGGCCTGCCTGAGGGGGAATATGGGTATCGACTATGGCCTTCATGCGCAGCTCTACTGGAAGAACCAGTTTCCACCTAATTAAGTCAGGGACAGTTTGATCTATTAGGGTGTTGGGACGCAGGTGGTACAGCTGATCGTCTTCAATCCTCCAGTCCGGGTATCGGTCTGGATACTCATGAACGTTCTGCTTCCTTAGGGCATACCACTGATCTATCGAGGACCCTATCTCCTCCAAAGCTGCCACCTCGTCAACGCACATGCGAGACAACGCATGAGGGACCACATGGAGACTGCCTTTCCTATGCACAATTTCAACACCGAACAACACTGCCAAACACTCGCGCTCAGTGACTGTGTAGTTGTGCTCAGCTGGGGTGAGGATTCGATTCGCATAGCATATCGGATGCTCTGCGCCTACTTTCGAGGTTTTTTGATCGACATCCTTTCCAAACTCACCTTTCTGAGTAAGGACTGGGTACCTCATCGGTGAGGCGTTCGTGAAGGGTTCTGGGGGTCACTCCGGGGTTTTTTGCGTCTCTTCTTTGACGTCTTCCTTCCAGATCCTGCTACCGGATCCGTTGGCGGTCGACCTGAAGATTTCTCAATTTCCGAGGTTATTGAGGGGACAGGATGTTTGTCAGCTGCCCCCGCTTTTAGTTTCCCTGGGCTGCACTTCCCTGGGCTGCCCCTCCTTGAGCTCCGCCAGAGGAAGTCTTCTTCTTGCTCTTGGGAAGCCTGGGCTCTGGGCACTCTCTCATGAAGTTTCCAGGCTGTTGACAGTTGAAACACAATCATTCACGAGTTTGCTGCTTCTCTGCAGCAGAGTCAACAGCGGGTGCAGCAGTTCCAACGTTACGGGTCTGGATCGACTTGTTCACTTGCTTCTTCCGCTGAGTTGATCGACTACCAGCATTGGCCTTGATCGACAAGTCCCTCAAACTGCAGACCGTCAACTCCTGCACCCCCTCCAGCCTGCTCCAAGGTGTCTTCCGGCTCAGCCAGATTTTCATCCTTTAGGGCTGACAACTGTGGTCCTCGCCTTTGCTGAGATGATCGAGCGTAAGCGAATGCAGGATTGTTGAAGGCACTTTGAGCTGGAGGAGGCCTGTAGTTGCTTATGCAACGCAGCTTGGTGGTGACTAACAAGCCTTGTTCCAGAAGTTCCTCATAGGTGTAGAATGCGTTTTGCTGCATAAACTGTCCAAATCGAAGATTCATTTGGGAGTGAATTGTATCTAATTGGGTCTTCAAAGGGGGGGTTGGGTCAATTAACTCGAACAATCCACGTATGTTGGTGATATATTCCGCAATTGGCTCGTGTTCTCCCTGAGTACGAGCTCGAATGTCCTGGTTGGTCGCAGTGCTTGGTCTGCCTTGGAAAAATGGATTGGTTGAGGAGATAAAAGATGGTGGGCATCCCAGGTATGTGCCCTGCAGGTCACATGGCCCCTGTGAATGGGACGGCGTATACGCAGGATTTCGTGGAGGTGTGGGTAGAGTGTAGGTCTGTTGGTTTCTCTCAGTTTCCAACCGTGCCTATTCGTCTGCGAACCGGACTGTCTGCTGCCGTAGCCCAGTCAATCCGACTGGTCCACCGGCTTGTCCCATATTGGTATTAGCTCCAGTATCTAGTATTTGAGAAACGTCAATAGACCCAGTGCTACTGAATGAAATAGGGTCCTTACACCGACCAGTACTCTGACCAGTTTGTAATGCTGCGCCAGCATGGGCATTTGCTGGCGTTTGAGCGATTTCAGTCACTGGATTGGTCCGAGATCCTGAAGTGGAAGAGGTGGTGGGGTGTCTTATCTCCTGAACATCCTCGGTATTGGCTTGGTGGGCCGCGTTGAAACTGGCTGGCGCCGTATCCGGACGGTCTACCGACACATTTACGTACTAACCCACCTTCGTTACAGGGTTATCGCACCAGTCCGCGGAGTTGTTCCACAGTGCTGCATCAGCTCCGAATCTCCCACGCAATTCCCACCTGATGAACCGATCAATCACTACCTCAATATTGCGCTTCGGGCATCTCGAACTCACCCCTTGGCCCTCCACTACCTGTATCAGCTCCATTAAATCTAGGTCCTCCAAATGTCGGCGAACTTCCGCACCGAACTCCTCCATCTCTCTTTGCCTCCGCTGCTCCTCAGCAGTTGGCAATTGTCCTGAAGAATTGGTGACTGTTGCCTGTGGACCATGCATTGCTGATTCAGGTTGGAGTGGAGGGTCGGCAGGGTTGGGGGTATGATTTTGAGGTTCCTGAGGGGCTTGTGAGGGTGGTTGAAATCCTGGAGTTCGTGTTGGGAGATCCTGAGGTACTCCTGACTGAGATGCGGGTGTAGGAGGATCACTTGGAGGGTCCTGATTGGTATCTGAGGGTTGTTGGGACTCGGGGTTGATTATGGGGGGTCCTGAACATTGTTGATACCCGTTTGATTGCCTCCCGATGCGTTATCACGATCTGAAACTCCATCGGACTGATCACCGGAGGTTGACGAGCTTCGATCACGGCCGTCTTGCCGTTCGTCTGCGCCTTTCTGTCCCGCATTACCCTTGTTACCACCTTTCTGACCATTCCTAGTCATGGTGGTCTCAACGCATCAACAAAAATTCGCAAATTCCACAGGAACACTCCCCTAACTTGTTAATTGGCAAAGGAAGGGACTTTTTTTCCCTATCTTCCCGCTGAAAATATTCTCAATTCCCAGCTAAACTCAGTTGAAATTTAATATTCCACTGCTTTGCCAATTAAAAATTAGTTTAAATCTACTCTCGTATCTTGTACGCGGCCGTGATTTTTCCCACTCAATTGTATTTCCTACATGTCAGTCCAATGCTTAAGAGCAACTAACATGCATACACTTGAATGAAATCAGCAATGACTTCAGGGAAATTCACGGCAAAATTACTCAAACTAATTTTGGCAAAATTCACACGCCCTGCCCCACGTTGGGCGCCACTTGTGATAAGGTCCGATGTCTTCTGGGAGAGATCGGGGTACAAAGAACACAAAAACTCTGTGAACACACGTCACATTAATGGTGAAAGTAAACAGAATTTATTGCCTCGGATTTACAGCAAATAATAAACTCAAAACAATATAGTAAAACATGAAACTCCCAATGTCCGGCGAAGGGAGCGAGAACCCGGGCTATACGGTGTATGAATTCTGTCAATCTATTAATCAGTGCAGCCTATTTGCTATACTTGATTGTCCAGTTGAAGAGCGTTACCTTCTGAAATGCTGATAGCTTCGACTCGAGGATGAATGCTGTCTGCTCCAGCACCTTCGCTCTGATTCTTTGGGTATTCAGGGGTGTGTCTCTCTCCAATTGATGAAGGCCCAGGTACTTGTACCCTTCTCGCACTCGGGGGAGAAATGGGACCTCAATTTCTCCTGCTACCTCTCCTTCTTCCTCATGCTGCTCGCCATCGGCTTGTTGGTCTGCCCTGTTGTAGACGCCACACTTCCTGGCATTCAGCGTGAGTCCCAACTCCTTTGCAGCGTCTCGGAGCTCGTCCGTGATTGTTTGTGCAACCTCCTCAGATGATGTGTGGCTTTTGATGTCGTCCATGAAGGCGGCCACCTTGCTTCCCCTTGGCCACACGTGTCACCGCTCCGCTGCTCATTATCGCCACTATTATGCATGCCACAATCAGGACAAACAATAGTGGACTCATTACGTCGCCCTGGTAGACTCCCTTTCGGACATATATAGGCTCAGTTTTTTCTTTGCCTACCTCGATCACCACGGCCCACATCTTCATCAGCGCCCTGATGGTTTTCCTTACTTCTTCGTGCATTGGTAGTGCATCCACAAGTTGTCTTAATTGCCAATGGTGTATCGAATCGTATACCTTTGAGAAGTCATATCACGTTGAATAGTGGGCTCTTCTTCTTTGCATCCTGGCAATCTGTGAACACGATTTGTCCCACAACAGTCCATGGACAGTGCCCCACACTCCTTCTCTGGCTAGTTGTTGTTTCGGGATCATCCAGTCGGCCAAACCCTCCTGTATCAGGGTGACTATCGTCGCTGTCAGCAATTTATAGTCCGTGTTCAGCACAGCTATGGGTCGGTACTTAGCCGGGTTCTTCCTGTCTCCATCTTTGTAGACTAGAACTGCCCTTGCCCTCACATCTTTCTCCTGTAACTTAATCTCGCCTCTGAGGATTTTTGTTATGAATTTCATCATAAATTTCTGCGCCGTGGGCAAGATCTTATATAGCGCTGTTGGTATGCCGTCCTCTCCAGTTGCTTTCCAAGGACGAGCCTTTCTCAAGGCTCCCTTCACCTTTTGCCACCGACCTCGGCCACCAGCTCCATAGGCTCTTCTGAAGTGTTCTTCTGTCGCCTCTAATTCAGGTGGATCCTCTTCCCGCCTCGGAGTGATCACTTCTATTGGAGGTTTCTGTTGGAATCTTTGTCTGAGTCCCATGGTGTCGGCTTTTGCTCTTTATACCTCTACCTTGGCCTTCAGAGCTTTCAGTCTTTCACTTTGCAGTTCGATAAACTGGGACGGTGTCATCCGTTGGCGTTTGATTTCCCTCGCCTTCTTGTTGAGTGCTCTGTTGAGCCTTCTTGTTCCTCGCCAGCTTCTGAGCTGCTTTGCACGGACCAACCGCCTCTCTAGTTTAACGACCTTTCTTTGAGTACGCACAAAGGCTGGAGGACCCTCCCTTGTGCCTTTGCTCTCCTCACTCAGGACGACACCTGCTGCATAGATTGCAGCTTTGATGCTTCTCCTCTTCTTCGTCTCGGACGCTGTCGTTGCTTCAGTCTCCAACACTGCCTCGCGCAGTACTATGTCGACTGCCTGGATTAACTGCGGCTTTATTCTCTCGTCTATCCTCTGATTCTCGGCCTTGCTTTCGCTGCTTTCCTCCACGCCTTTCTAAACCTTTGCCGAAGACTAGTGTATTGCACCGTGAGAGGTATTGGCTCTTGCTGTTCATATTGCGCGCCAACTGCCGGCCCACCCGCCTCATCTTCTTGCTGTGGCTTATGTTCCGCCTCGGCCGGTGACTCCATCTCTGACGCTTCCGCTTCATCGCCTAGTCTTTGGTGTTGCTCGTGGCTGGCAGGTGGACTCACTGGTTCGGAGTCCTCCTCTCACCTGCGCCATTCCTCCGGGATCCCAGACCTTAGATAAGAAATGGCAGGGTAATTTGTTTTGAGTCTCAGGGTTAGTGCTTTTACTGACCTGTTTGGAAACTCAGGTTGGATCGCCAGCAGTTTTGCTCTCTTGCTGTTACCTGGGGTGTCCCAGTATCGTATGGCTAGCTCCTTTCCTCTGTCTGGGTCCACGGATCAGCGGCTTGTGGCCTATCGGATGCGTACCCTCGCCTCACTTTTCTGATCTCAATCACCTTGCTTTTGACTGCCTTCCAGCTTCTCTCCGGCAACATTGCACTCATTGCCTTGTAATCATTCCTCGTCAGTGCTCCATCGTGTTCGTCGAGGTACTCGTTGACAATCTGCTGTTCTGGCTGAGTCCACGGAGCCATCGTTTCGACACTTGATCAATGATTTGTACGTTCTATTGCACCCGCACCCGTGTCGTTTATTACACAAAAGCTTATATTAACGTTTGTGTGCGTTTTGGTCACCTTACTACGCCTTTTTTCTCGTCCTAGACTGTAAAATCAATTACTGCCAACCCCGAGCGAAGGGCGCGTGCAGCTCGTAGCTAGAGTAACGACGGTGTATATTATTTTTATTGTGTTCTCTTTTTACAGATATCGCCTATGAAAGGCCCTTGAAAGTAAAAAATTTCAATATTTATCAATGGCAATAAGTGGAAGAAGGTTTGGTGGTCTCGACGTAATATCTGGGTCCTCGATCCATGGCTCTCTAGTAGACTGTCGAGCCCCCCAGTCGTCTGAGGATGATCTCGCCAAATCCTCGGGCCGTGGCCAGGCAGCACTTCTCGAGCAGGCTCTTTACACGCCTCTCCGAGACCCCCAGCAGATTGAAGACCTTCCGGGTCTCCAGGTGGTAGGCCGTTTCATCTGCCCCACATCCTCTCCTGCGCTTTCTCCTGGTCTCTGGGAACGCCCCAAGGCCGTAGATCCGCTCTTCTGCGGCGCCGTGCAGGCATGCCACCAGCCAGTCCTCGATGCAGAGCGATTTCATCGTCGGGAAGCTGATGTTCTTCGCCTCGCGTGCAACTAGGCGCCCATAGTGCATCGATACTCCCCAGTCATTCATGAGATCATCCATCTATTGCTCAGCTACTGCCCTCGTCACTCGCCGACTGTAATCGCTCACACTCTTCTCGTCCATCCTATCCGGAAGCTCCAATCAATACTTGAACAGCACATACTCTGCGTCAGTGATTGGATTTCTCCACCCCTCCCGCTTGAGTCTCTCATATTTTGCCTTTGTGCCTTGTATCTCCGGGTGTTGTTGGAGATACAGCCCCTTCCGAACACACTGGATCTCGGTCTCGTGCCTTAGCGACTTCAGCCCCAGTCCGCCAAGCCTCACTACTATGTAAACGCTGACCCTGGTCGTCGACATACCGTGCAGCCTCTTCCGGATGAGGAGTTTCCTCACGTCCTTATCAAGGTCTGAGCACCTCTTCAGTGCCGATGGTCTTGACTCATTTGGGAACAGGTTCCCCATCACGTACACCGCCACTGGAACGACCGTGGAGTTGAAGAGTAGTACTTTCTGCCCCGGGGCCAACTTGGAGTCCAGGATGAGTGCTGTTTGGTGCAGCACTCGCTCCCTCACCAACTCTGCATCGAGTGACGCATCTCTCTCTAGTTGATGTAGTCCTAGATACTTGTACCCTTCGTCTGCTCTTAGTGCTCTTGTTGCTCTTGGTGCCGTCTTGTCTTTGCCCACTTCAATGATCACCGACCACATCTTCATCGTCGCCTTGATCGTGTTTTTGACTTCTTTGCATCGGCAGTGCGTCGACAAGTCTTCGCAACACTCACTTTGGTGTAGTGGATGGCGTACACGGCTGGCAATTCGAGGATCCCAGGTTCGAATCCCGTTTCCGACCACCGATTTTTCTCTCGCGAAAAACATACTGTAACGGGTCGCTTTCACCATCACATCTATTCACACAAATAAGCCTCCGATTACACTCATTACTACCTGGAGAGACGGATTACTCGGGTGACGTCAACGAACCTTCTAAGAATCGACATGAATATTACCATATTTGGGCATAAAATCTATTTCAAGGGCTGTGACGTCAAAGAACTTCTGGGGAGAAACATCCGTAATGCGGATGTCCAATGAGTATATAAAGGCCAGGATGACCAGTAATCGAGGTAATTGGTTGCTGACCGCTTCCCCGTTGACTAGTGCGCTGCACTAAGAGACAAAGAGAGTTGCTGACTCTAGACTGCTGGCCAAACTTGAGTATAATTCGTAGGGACTATTGAATAGTATGCTGCACTTGAAGATAGTTGACCAAGGAGACCTCTACCTGAAAGAGTGCTGCTTGACTAAGGTGGAGAGAATTTGAGTATATAATCTTGAACTGCTGGCTCAACTTAACTAGAGAAGAGAGTCTAGGACTCGTGGCTGTTGGCCATTTGAGTATCTATCGTGGGGATTGTCCAAGGTGTGCTGCATCTAACGATAGATGACTCAATTAATTTGCACCTGAGGGAGTGCTGCTCCATCCAGGGAGATAAACTCGGAGAAATTCACTCGAACTGCTGGCTCTAGTGAATTATATGTAAAACAAGACAGAGACGTACTGAGTAGATGCTGAGTTATCGATATGATAACGACGCAGAAGGAGTATCGTCAAGGAGAAGTCTACATCTAGAAGTTCTCCAGGACCGTCCCTTGATTGAGAGAGTTATTCACCTACACGGAGAAAAGAGAATCTGACAATTTTAGAAAAATCGCAGTAGCTTAAGTAGAAGTTCCGAATTTCTTTTGAAAAATACAATCTGCGTGATACAATTTGCTATCTCGGTTAGGAATATTTCTAGTTTACAATTTTTGGAAAGCATGTCAGTCAAACGTTACACATTTAGAACACATATTACAGTTTAAATAATATCTTTTCACACATGGTATTAAAAATCTCACTAAATGTAGAATAAATACATCCAACACTGCAGTGGGGAGTATGTCTTACGCGGATGGGAAGTTTTTACAAAGCGCTTTGCAAATTTCCTGCGCGCCGAATCAAATTGTACCAAGCGCTTAGTAAAAATGGATTCACGCTGACTGAGTATTTCTGTTTCAGCATAGAATTATAAACACATAAGAGATTGGTTTTTTTTTATAAACCAAAAGATTACTTCTTTTCTCATCTGTAATATGATCGAAACTGTAAGCATACGATGTTGTAGTTCACAAGCAGCCGCTGAGTGTAGCGTATATTAATTTTTCTCGTGTCTTTGACGGAAAAACAAATTCATAAAGCCAAATCCTGCGTACGAGAAAAATCAGTATTTCTATGCGGCTGTCGCACTTTGGCATTACATACTCGATTGCAGCTCTCGAAAAAGGAGCATGATCAAGCTGCAGAGAATTTGACACGTTTCAACTATCTTTAGAATATGTATATAATGCAAAGCGAACAAAAATATTTAGCCAATTAAAATATTATGATGCTATTATTGGGGGAGTCAGCGAACATTTTGCTCTCTGATAATTATTTTATTCATATAATTCTCACCTCAGATCTCAACTTGGGTCATTAATAACAAAAGTCATTTTTGGCAAGAAACCAATATTTTTTGTTCATCATTAAAGTGATGAAAAGTAATAATAAATTGAATGTTTTTTTAAGAATTAGACAATGTTGCTTAGCGAAATCTGTAAGAATAAACGCGAATGAGTTAGTCATGCTCTGACTAACCAAACAAAATAATTTTTTTCCATGATAGCAGCATATTTATTGGGGTATTTTTGTTATTTACTATTTTTAAACGTTCCAGTATTTATTTTAACCCTCATTTTTTAGACTGTACGTAAAATGAACCTTACTAATTGATAAAACCTGTCTAATATTACGATTTAAGAAATTAATTTCCCCTATCCAAGGGTCATCACAGGCGTGTACTTGGCGCATGCATTTACAGGGAATTTTTCATTTTCAGGATCTATAGTTAAGGTAAAAGTCCCATTTACTGACCTCTTAAGCCCAATTACTGACCCCTATGTATTCATTAATTATAATTAAACAGTGAAGCAAACGAAACTTTTATTAATGCAAAATGTTTGTTTGAATAATGGATGAATTTAGAAAAAATCATGCTTATATGTTGTAATGATGTGCTGACACCTTATTGGATTTATCAGATTACAAACTCAAGAATAAACTCAAAACAGAGATTTCAAAGTGTTATAATAGAATTTATTCGCCACGACTTTACAAAGAATATTTATTTACAGTGGGGAGCATGTCAGACCCAATATCCGGCTAAGGGATTGGGTAAGCCGAGCTATACGTAGTGTGAATAATGTCAGATCACTAATAGTATGATACTAATGATCTTCTAATACTAAATAGAACAAAACGAATGCCCTTGAGCAACAATAATAACTATAAGAAACAATAGAACAATAATCCTGAACTATATTACACAATGGAATACCAGATAAATACTCCTGGTTTGTTCTACACAGAGTGTATTCTGTTGGGGGAAAAGAATAACTCTATTTACACGCGGGGGGACCTGATCTTGAGCAGAGCGATTGTATAGGCAATTGGTGAACCCTAGAGTCACTGCTGATTTCCTACTAAATCTCTTGGCACGCATGCCGTGGCAGTTCCTCGCCACCAAACCTGAATCTGTGCACTCCTACCTGAGCTGATTACACGGTTCCCTGACGTCTTATCGCCTCAATCTATTACCGGAAGACTCAGCGAGGTCTTCTCTACCAGATTTGAAACAATCACGCAACTATCTCTAACGATTAACACCCGATTGCAACGGATTTTGTCACAGCTAAATCTGACGCGTCTACACTGCTCAGATGTTGCTCTCAAGATGGCGTCAAAACGACGCCGACGCTTGCCTCGGCTGTCTTCTCGGCCTTCTCCTGCTTCTTCGCCAATCCCGGCCTCCCATTGGCTGAAATTCGAAGTTGTAGTTGGCAGGGAAGCCACCAGGCGGCGGTTCAGTTGCCTCCGCTGCGCACGCAACCTTGTCGATAACAGCCCTGTCAGTAACAGCGGAGTCCACTTTGTTAGCCTCGAGGTTGTACACATAACCTCAGGCTCCGTCCACACATGTGAGACCCACATGTTCTGGTAAACTGTCCTGGTGGATGATCTTCCACTCTGTCGAGTCTCTGACAGAGATACAATAAGTCTTGTGCACACAGTCGACCGTGCAGCTGTCCCATGGTATTGGCCACCTTGCCGTCCAGGGAGAATGGAAGAAGGCCTGGAAATCCTGATGATGGTGGTGATGAAGTCCTGAAGGTGCTTTGACGTTGAGAGCACCGTACCTTACCTAACTCTCACATACTTGCACACACACATTTATACGACACATATTTATCCATACCTAGGTAAACTTACTTAGTATATTTTACTTACAAGTGCACAGACTAACCGTACTGATACTAATTGACGTATTTCTCTTTCAGCAGTGACTAGGCAGTTGTGAGTGATGCTAGTGACGTGTCACTCGTCACAATATATATATATAT